>CAUYON010179842.1:0-15698 GCA_963573935.1 Arctocebus calabarensis
CAAGTCAGCGTTTAAGCTCTGTCTAGAGACTTTTATGCTTTTGGCTTCAGTTAAAGTGTGTATTTTACAATGCACGGCTAAAGGCAGGTCTCAAGTAAAACACAAGAGTGCCTGGGAAAGGGGCAATATTTAAAATCCTAAAGTGAAAATTAAAAAAAAAAAAAAAAAGAAAGAAAAGAACAATTCTCAAATCTAATGTCCTAAGAGAGAAGCTGTTTCATTAGCATTTCTGAGTCTTTGGATAAACAAAGATGTAGTAATAATTATTTTCCATTTGAAAATATTTCTCCCTAAGACAAATGTAGGAAAGTTTTTTGTTAATTTGTGCAATCTCCAAATATTTTTCCCTATATATTCCTGCCTTCAAGATGATGTTCCTATCTATGCAGCCTGTAATATTCACAGGTTTGGATTCAACAGGTTTTCAAAAATGATTTTATAAAGGTTGATTGCACAAAGAGAAAAATCAGGAACAATGATAAAATAAATTCAAAGGCTACAATGCAAAATTTTTTAATGTAGAGAAAAAAAATCTTCTCTAGCGAGGAGGTTGATTGCTGTAGTATTCCTCTCCATCTAAAATTATACTAACGCTTTAAGAGTCATTTTGCATTTTAATTGCATTGATTACATAGCTTGTGGTAGCTTCTAACTGTGAATTTTTCATTCACATCCCTATGAGATTATTCTGTGATTTACTTTGATTTGACTGTCCCCCACACAGCAAGGTAGGAGCTTAGGGCTCATCCCACAGGGGGTTTTGAGGCTTCCATTTTTTTGCTTTCTTGGAACCTGAGATCACTTAGGATGGAGCTTGGATTAACTCCCCAGGGACAAAAACCATCCTGTCCCCAAGGAGGTACCAGACGTCCCCCTCCTGAGGGGCCTGCCTTGGGAGTGCAAAAGAACCAGCCTCCAGAACCCAGCCCAACCTGTTGACTTAGACAGTATTGTGAACCTCAAATGATCATCGTTTTAATTCCCTTCACATTTAGATCATTGCCTGAGCAAAAACCTGTCTGTGTTTGTAAATCAAGAATGAATTCAGATTGCATCTTTGATTGTTCCAAACATACATTTTGTCTGCTTTAAAAAGGAAAAAAAGTGATCTTTCTCTCGCAAAAGTATGGCTCAAGTGCATTGCAGTTAGTGAGCAAATGTGCACACGCTAGTGATTCTTGGAAATAAATTGAAATTTTGTTTGTGATCTCCGGTATGTGGTTGAATATGTAAATCTATTCAAAGGGACTGTTTCATCTCTGTTGAGTGCCTTAAAATGAAAATGCTATATTCACTTTGTTTGGTTTTGTTACACATTTAGAAATCCAATGTAGGTTTTCTGGTTTTCTTTTCTGGAAAGTATGTTCAAGTACTTTCTCCATTGTTTATGGAGTTGCTTTTATTTACAGAAGTTATTCTGAGACCCCGAGTGCTATTTGTTTATTAATTATACATGTTGCACATAAATTTACCATTTAGGTCATTTGTACTGTCTTTTAAAAACACACAAGAAAGGGCTCTTCATATTATTACAATTATACACAGCTTAATCTTTTCTGTCTTCTAACTTTTTTTTTTTTTTTGCTGTTTTTAACCAGGGCTGGGTTTGAACCCACCACGTCTGGCATATGAGGCCAACACCCTACTCCTTTGAGCCACAGGTGCCACCCCTTTTCTGTCTTCTGATAAAACATAATATCAAACATTAAAGATCAAAGTAGTTCCTATTCTCCTCCTATTCACTTCAGCCTGGTGCTAAAAAACTTAAAGTTTATTAATTACTTTCATTATGAAGTAAGTACTAAAGAACATTTCCTTTTTAGAACTCAGACGAAAAACAACGCATAAAACTAATTACTCCGGGAACCATGTCAACAGTAGCTCAAATGATTATATTTTCCCAAATTAAAAAGATGGTTTTTAATTATCTAAACGAAAAAGTGGAGTTGAATTAAACTTAAGATAAAATGGACTTTATTTTGTAGGTGAAAATGTAGTCTATTTATTTGTGTGTCTAACTTTTGGGGCATAAATACCCCGGGAGAGAAATTTTAACGTCTCTGTGCTACATAGAATATGCATTTATCCTGACAGATAGTCAGTCTTCTTGACTGTGCCCCAATCTCCAGGGCTTTTGTGCTTTATGTGTTTAAATAGTGAGTATGAGTCTTCAAAAAGAGTTTGTTAGCGATGAGAGAAATGATAAAACCGGGATAGAAGGGGGTGTCGAGGGAATTCAATCAGAACACAAAATAATTAGGAAACCGTGAATTAATTATATGGATGAGAAGATTTCTTATGAACTCGTACCAGAGATAAACTAAATACGCTGAGGGCAGCACTTGTCAAACTTTAATGTAAGGGCCAGAGTTGGCTCAGGGTGTTGTGAAAATCCCGAGTTGGATTCAGCACATGTTGAGGAAAACCTGAGGTGTCTGTATTTTTAGGGGATGCTGCGGTGAGGGATGGGGTGTCTGATACTACTGCTCACAAACCCCAGTTTGTGTGCCGAGGCACTAAACTAGGGTTGTAGAAGGAGTTCTTGCTTTTCCTGTTACTTCTACCACAATTTCCAACATATTATGTTCTTTAAAATCCTTGAGGGCGGCGCCTGTGGCTCAAAGGAGTAGGGCGCCGGCCTCATATACGGGAGGTGGTGGGTTCAAACCCAGTTCTGGCCAAAAAAAAACAAAAACAACTTTCAGATTGGAGAACAAAGTGAATTTAAAATCACCTGGCTTTGGGTACAGTGCAATTTCCAGATAGAGCTTTGCAGACATTTGGCCTTGAAAGGAATTTCAGATGTCTCTCTCTCTCTCTTTTTTTTTTTTATCAGAATATATGTTTTTTGCTGTCTTTTGAGGTGAATTTCATGTAATCTACAAATAACCATTTAAGAGATACCTTTGAGTTAATACCCAGTAGAGGGATGGATGGACGAAATGGTAGGTTGACTTTTAGTTCTTGGAAGTATTTTGTTTTTTTTTTTTTTGAGACAGAGTCTCAAGCTGTCACCCTTGGAAGAGTGCTGTGGCATCACAACTCACAGCAACCTCAAACTCTTGGGCTTAAGTGATTCTCTTGCCTCAGCCTCCCAAGTAGCTGGGCACCCACCACAACACCCAGCTATTCTTGAATTGCAGTTATCATTGTTGTTTTAGCTGGTGTGGGTTGGATTTGAACCCACCACCCTTAGGGCATGTGACTGGCGCTGTAACCACTGTGCTATGGGTGCCGAGCCTCTTGTCAGTATCTTCATTTTAATTTTATACACATACGAGTGCAGTCTCACCAGCGCTGTCTAAACATTTCTGTCTTTCCTCATCCATGCCAGTATCTGTTTTTCCTAGGCACTTTTTGCTGAGAGCATTCTCACCAGAGTTAGGTGATATCTCACTGTGGTTCTGCTTTGCATTTCCTTGATGATTAGATGTTGAATGGATTTTCACGTCTTTGCTGGCCATTAGACTGATGGGAACAACACACACACCACGTACTCAATACCAAACTGGAACTCGTTGATCAACACTATGGCACATAGTGAAATAAAACCCAATAATAATCAATTAAGTGGGGAGGTGAAGGAGGGGTGGGGCTAACTCACACTCAACAGGTGTACTGCACACTCTCTGGGTAAAAGGTCACTTGTAAGAACTATGACCTGAAATGTAGAAAACAACGTATGTAACCAAAAAGTGTACCCCTGCGATACTCAGAAATAAAAACAAAAATATAAGGACGGTTCTGATGATCAAGGACCATGAGGATTTTTCCAAATGTCTCTTTGCTGTTCGTCTGTGTGTATCAGAGAAGGTTTGTCATAGCTCTAGCCCAGTGGTAGATGAAACTGTTTACTCTTATTTGTTATTTAATTTGAGATCTCTGTAGATTCTAGTTATCAACCCTTTGTCAGATTTATACCCTGCAAATATCTTTCCCTGTTCTGAAGGTTGACTTTTTGCGGGCCCAGTTTTGGGGTGTACGGCACATCTTGTGGGGACAGGACACAATTATAAGAGGGATTTTAGCTAACAAATGCAAACATTGTAACTTAATTCTTTGTACCTTCAATTAACCTGAAACAGTAAAAAAAAGAGATGGTTCAATCGTTGAAAAAAGAGACACATTTGTGGGTATTTAGTATATTTTCAATGTCCAGCCACCACCACTATCTACTTTCAAAATACTTTGGGTCAACCCAAAAGAAGACCCCATATACATTAAGTAATCAATTCCCATTTCCCCCTCACCTCCCAAGCCCTGGTAACCACTGATATGTATTCTGTCTCCATGGATTTGCCTATTCTGAACATTTCATGTACACAGATTCACACACTTTGTGACCTTGTGTGTCTGGCTTATTTTACTTTGAATTATGTTTTCCAGGGTCATCCGTGGTGCCAACTGCCAGACTTTCATTCCTTTTTTTTGGTGAGTAACTCTCTGTTGTGTTCAGAGACTCCGTGTTGTTTGCCCATTTTTCTCCTGTGTCATTTTCTAGAGTTTTATAGTAATGCACCTTGCGTTTTGTTCCACGATCCATTTTGAGTTAACTTTTAATACAGAGTATAGAGTTTATGCCATTCTCATTATTTTTCACATGTTGGAGGACCAATTCTTCCAGCACCATTTGTGGAAAGATTTTTCTTTTCTTTTTAAGAATATATGTATGTTTGTCACACTCTTATATCATCAGCTTTTAAAAATTGTTTTAATTTTCAATCCAAACTAATATTTATAGTTTCATGTTGGACAGCGTACATAGATTCCCAGGGCTGCAATAAGTAAATACTACAAGTCAGGTAACTTAAACAACAGGAATTTATCGTCCCCTGGTCCTGGATCCCAGGGGTCTGAGGTGCAGGGGTCTCAAAGTTGCTCCCTCCACAGGCCCAGGGGAGGCTGCTTCCTGCCTCTCCCAGCTCTTGGGGGCTCCAGGTTCCCTGGGCTTGTGGCCACATCACTCCAGGCTCTGCCTCCGTGTCCACATGGCTTCTCCTCTGTGTCTGTGTCTCCTCTGCTGTCTCTCAGGAGGACACTTGTCACTTGGTTTAGGGTTCTCCAGTTCTCAGCTTTATACTCACCTTAAAATTATCTTTGCAACAACCCTTTGTCCAAATTCACAGGTTCTGGCATTTAAAATCTGGATGAATTTTATTCCAGGTGAAGTCAGTTTACTAACATTCAATGAATTATCCAGATTTGCTAGGACTGGTGGGTTTTTTGTGAGATCAAGCAGCATAATGAATTACAAAGCTGGATGGGGAGATTTTCCGTATCCACATATTGGAATGAGGGATATATTAGGGGCATTAAAGAATCATCCTTTGTGAAATGTTAGTATTATTAGTATCATTACTATAATACATTACTACTGCATCCCTTGATGTAAAAATATCAACATGGTAACATTTTTCCTGATGTAGGGAACAACTTAATATATTAGTTATCACTATTACCAAGTAGTTGAGTTTGACTTTATCCTAAATAAAACAAAATAAGGGATGTGGAGAAAAAAATACAGAAACATAATAAGGCTGCCTAAATGTTCCTTCTTCCTTGTCAAGCCCACATGATCCATTCTCCGAATTAGTTCTGCCCTCAAAACACTCACATTCATTTTTCATCCTTCTGTTCTAAGAGTCTGCTTATCTGTCTGGATTTTTTCTTATTTTTTTTTTGTTTGTTTGTTTTATGTTCTGTTCTGTTTTGTTTTGCTATTTCTCTTTATTACAACAGGCACACCAAGCTTTCAGAATATACTTGCCTCTTGCTACCTGGTCACGGGACTATCCATGACAGCAAAAGAAAAAAAATTTATCCTCTAGAATATTATTTAATAACTTTCATCATATTCTGTCCTGGCCATTCTCTTTCATTCCAACTTTGGCACTATTTTATTTGGGGAACCCGCAATTCTTCAAGTCTTGGTGAGATTCCCCTGGTAGTATGAGGCTCAGGAGTCTCTCAAAGACCACACCGCCAGACAAGTCAGATTTAAAGAGGAGTCCTTTATTGTAGAGCCAATTGCCTCAGTGTTCCAACATGAGGCTTCTGAGAGCAGCCCCAAGTTGTCTGGGGCTCTGTGTTGTAACTGTGGCCACCCATAAGAAAAATACAGACTCCTTTTCAGGCTCAAATCAGGTGGTGATTTATTTACACCTGTGCAGGTGGGTCACTGCCCCAAAGGGCAAACGGCCCTGAAGAGAAAAGCAGACAGCCTTTTATACCTTTTTTCGTTGCTATGTGGCAAGCCAAGCGAAAAGAGAAGCAAAACGCAGCAGTTAGCTGGGGGTGGGGTTATAATCAGGTAGTTGGCTCAGGGACTTTCTGCGGGGTGATGGGCACAGGGACAGCTTGGAAAGCTCAGTAGCTTGGGAAACTCAGTAACCTGGGAAACTCTGCTTGAGTACGTTTTTACCATTGTTTTAACCATGGCTAGGGAGTCAAGGGAACTCAGAGAACTTCCTCTTCAGAAACCTATTCTCAGAATTAACCCAAGGAGGGGCACACCAGGGACCAAAGCTGAGAAAGGCTGAGACAGGCTGAGACTGATTCAGGTCTTTTGGGGGGCTGTTGCCTTACAACACTCTGGTTTTTATAGGGTAAAACTTTTCCAGGGGGCAAGCAAGAATTATTACAGAAGTGAAAATAGCAGTTAAAGGACTAGGGGGAATCACGAGGCCAGGGAGGTTAGTCATTTTACACAATGCTATGAGCATGAGAGCCATGAGTGATTTTTGTTCCTTACAAAATAGGTACAAACCACAAGGTCCTATGGTGGAAATGCAGGGAGGGGAACTTGTAGGTAAGGGTCGTAAAGGGCATGATCATAAAAAGCTATAATCAATAGGGCCACAATCACAAGCAAATGCATTTATAGTCACACAATGGGAGGCCAAAGAGGAGGAACTAGTTTTGAAGGTAAAAGGGAGTAAATAGTAAAATGGAGTCAGGTTGTTCTTTTAACCTCTCAATATCATATATGGATGGTATGAAGATCCCCTTAACATAATCATGAGGGTCGTTTGTGACTTTCTACACAATATGAATAATTTTGACAGTTCTAACCAGGTTCACTTAAAATACCATGCAATGGGTGGGGAGGTAAGTGGAAGCATTTGTCTTTCTTTCTTTCTTTCTTTCTTTCTTTCTTTCTTTCTTTCTTTCTTTCTTTCTTTCTTTCTTTCTTTCTTTCTTTCTTTCTTTCTTTCTTTCTTTCTTTCTTTTTAAAGCAATAAAATGTAACAAAACAACAGAATGGAGTCAGGTCTGCTTTGCCTTCCCCTTGATTCTCAGGAATAAGAGTTATAATAAAATGGAGTTAGGCCTGCTTGTCTTTCAGCCTAACAATAGGAGCCATTGTAGCATTTTATACATAACTATCTTTAAGCCTTTATGTTTTTCTTTCGGACTAATTTTCTATCTTTTCTGATTTGTGGCAGCTCTCCCAAACAGTCCCTGTCCTGATCCTTCTGGCATCACTCATGGAAGATCGGAGTGTCAGGAAATTCACCCTGTAATATGACTCCTGAGTAGAAAGAGTATTTTGATGCTTGGTGGCTGTAGCACAGTGGTTATGGCGCCAGCCACCTACACCAAGAGAGCTGGGTTTGAACCCTGCCCAGGCCTGCTAAAAAACTACAAATAATAGCCAGGTGTTGTGGCAGGCGCCTGTAGGCCCAGCTACTTGGGAGCCTGAGGCAGGAGAATCACTTAAGCCCAAAGAGTTTGAGGTTGCTGTGAGCTGTGATGCCACAGCACTCTACTCTTGGCAACATAGTGAGACTCTATGTCAAAAAAAAAAAAAGCATTTTGAATTAAAGTCTCTTTGATATCAACAGGCCCTTGGAAGGATTTTCTCCTCTATTTGCATAAATCAGGTGCCCCCATCAAAAGAACAGGGCTTTTTCATTTCTTTCCTGTTCTCTCAATACATTGCACAAAAGAAAATAAAGAATGCAATCAGACTTGGTCCAAATAATTTTAAAGATAGTACCTGTTTGGGGATGATTTAGTTTCCAAAAACAATCATTAATCTGTTTCCCCTATCTATTTATCCTCTCTAGTAACTACGCCGTGCTCTGTCGATGGAAAAGAATCTGTGCTCAGTAAAATAATGTAAGGAAGTGTCTTCTGAGACAAGTTTAGGACCAAGACCCAGAGCCACATCCAGGAATCCTTGAGCACAAGGACTCAAGCTGGTGGTTTTTTAAAATACGTGAATCAATATGTGGAAAACATACATTGGTTTGGTCCAATAGGAAGCAGCATCTGGGAGCTGGGAGCTACAGGTTCTAGGTGAGTTTAATGATTCTTTAGCTGTTTTTTTTTTTTTTTTTTACATCTGGATGCTTTCAGAATTTTCTCCTTCATATTAATTTTAGTGAAGTTAATTATGATGTGCCTGGGGGATGTCTTGTTTGGACTGAGTCATGCGGGGGTTCTGAAACTGTCTGCTATCTGAATTTCAGAATCTCTTGGCATTTGTGGAAAGTTCTCTTTCATAAACTCATGAAGAAGAGACTCTGTGCCTTGCAATACAGTTTTCATATGAAGGCTATAACCCAATTACAGACAAGAATATGGGGAAAGGGGGAAGGGAGGGGAGGGCCGGGGAGGGGAAGGGGGAGAATGGGTGGAGGGAGGGTAATTGGTGGGGCCACAACTACGGTGCAACTTACAAGGGTACAGGTGAAACTTATTAAATGCAGAATATAAAGGTCTTAACACAATAACTAAGAAAATGCCATGAAAGCTATGTTAAGCAGTTTGATGAAAATATTTCAGATTGTATATGAAAACAGCATGTTGTACCCCATGATTACATTAATCTACACAGCTATGATTTAATAAGAAAAAAAAAAGATTCTTTAGCTGACAATTGGCAGAAAGGGTGAGGCTCTGTCTAAAAGATCAGGAGTCAGGGAAAACGAATGCTTAAGATAAAGGGTTTGTTAATCAGAGACAAAATACCAGATAGACTCGGGTGGTTTGCTGTGTGTACTGACGAGCTGCATCTTGAGAGTGTCAGTCCTGTTAGTGACTCACAGAGGATGTCTCTAAGGAGGGCGGGGGCAGGATGAGGCAAGCCTGGTCTCCTTTCTCCTAGCCAGTGACTCAATTTTAAGGTTCTTCTTGCCCAAAAGAGGCTCCCGTTAGTCTGAGGTGGGACCCCTAAGAATTTATTTTAGTTCACAGCCCCTGAACAGAATGTACCTATACTCCTCAGCCCCTCTTCAATTCTAAAAGGAGGCCACGAAAATTTCTGAGCCTCTTTGGAACATTAGTAATGACTCTGTGGTTCATCCCACACTCATGGTAAATAAACCTATTTTTATGATTAATCTGCTTTAATTGCGAGTTGATATTTCAGGGAAATTTTCTGGGGGAAAAGGGAGGTTTTCCCCAAACCCCATGCACAGATGCACACACAGTTCTCTTGAATTCATGGGAACTATTTTGGTTTTTTTTTTTTTTTTTGGAACTTTCAAATATTTTTTTTTTCATTATGTTTTTATTGAATCATAGCTATGTACATTAATGCAATCTTGGGGTACAATGTGCTGGTTTCATATACAACTTGAAATGTTTTCATCAAAGTGTTTAACATAGCCTTCGTGGCATTTTCTTAGTTATCGTGTTAAGACCTTTATATTCTACTAAGTTTTACCTATACCCTTCTAAGATGCACCGTAAGTGTGATCCCACCATTTGCCCTCCCTCACCCATCCTCTCCTCTCCCTTCCCTTGCTCTTTTCCCCATATTATTGTGCTATAGTTGGGTTATAGCCTTCATATGAAAGCTATAAATTAGTTTCACAGGAACTATTTTGAAACAGCTTGAGATGAAATTTTGCACAAATATGTTTGCATTTAAAGCAATTTTTTGCCTCCCCACATAATATTATAATACCATTACCAGTACCAATATTATGATACCAGTACAAAGGTGTTGCTGCATAATTAAATTTGATATGACGTGTTCTTTACCACCTCCCTGGCCCCCACCATGATGGGTCCTGGGTTACTGTGAAGACCAGAAAAATGAGCCTTTGAACAGCATGGGCAAGATATTGCCATTGGAGACTGCAAATCAGAGTCCCATTGGATAAAAGTAAAAGCCACTTAGCTGATTGTGTTTCTCTGTGAATAAACGCTTCCGTTGGTTCTTTTTATCCTTGGCACTGGGGATTCTCTCTAGAGCACAGCAGTTGGAAAGACAGTGGGAGAGGCTGTTTCATTCTACAAGGGCCACTGAGTCCCCTCAGTGGGAAGGGCATTTGGATCGCAAAACTCACAGCTACCCCCCCCCTAAAAAAACTCTGCTGCAGAGAAAGGGAGAAGGTTGGAGGATGAGAGGGCACTAGTTCCTCATCCAGGCTATGGTGGAAGAGAATTATTGCCATTTTTGAACATGAACCTTTTTTTCCAGGTTCCTGATCCTTTCCATAACCCTAGAACATTTGCATTCCTTCCAGCATCTGACTGTGTTTGCAGAATATGACACCTCAAATTTGTAGGAGAGCAGAGGAGAGCGAAAGAGAATAAACTAATGTGATTTGGGATGAGATAGAGGTGATGGTTACGGGAGATTGTGAATACATTACAAGTTGCTCAGATGTGCCCCTCAAGCTGGTTCATTTGTTGTTGTTGTTGTTGTGGTTATACAACTTTTACTTCCACAAAAAACAGAGAATTGTTTAGCTTGTGATCTTTAGGAAATAAAAACAGAGATTTGTTGCCCCGTGTAACCAACGTGACACTTTATACAAAGAAATCATCCCAGTCAGGAGGGTTATTAAGTGCTACTGGAAACGTTTGCAGTTCTTTTGCCATGAATGAAGGACAGATAATTCCTCCAGATGATGTTCCCTCCCACCCCACACTTTTACTTAAAAGCATTTAGAAAGATTAAACTCCCATGGTCTGCAGAATAATTCTGATGACTGTACCGCTTGCATTTCCCATGAAGGATCCTTTAATGTCTGATGAAATAGACACATCATGTCTGCACCTTGCCCAGGGGTCAAAACGGAAATGCTGATGTGTGTGGTCCTTTGAAATTCAAAGTTTCTTAAAAGCATTACAAAAGGACAGATGTGGTGCCTTAGCTTGAGAGTGCTGAGTTCTCTCTCTCTGTCTCTCTCTCCCTCCCCAAGGAGTAAGAAGACAGGATGGGAAGTATTTAGTTTATGTCCCCAGCTCTTGCATTCCTTCCTCACAGAAGCAATTGCAAACTTCCAGTATTCCCTAAAAAATTCTCTTCTTCCCGTGGAAAGCAGAAGACACGCTTCAGTAGCACCCTCAGCTTCCCATATTCTTGTAGACTTTGACGGGCTTCAGTAGCACCCTCAGCTTCCCATATTCCTGTAGACTTTGACAGGCTTCAGTAGCACCCTCAGCTTCCCATATTCCTGTAGACTTTGACGGGCTTCAGTAGCACCCTCCGCTTCCCATATTCCTGTAGACTTTGACGGGCTTCAGTAGCACCCTCAGCTTCCCATATTCCTGTAGACTTTGACGGGCTTCAGTAGCATCCTCAGCTTCCCATATTCCTGTAGACTTTGACGGGCTTCAGTAGCACCCTCAGCTTCCCATATTCCTGTAGACTTTGACGGGCTTCAGTAGCACCCTCCGCTTCCCATATTCCTGTAGACTTTGACAGGCTTCAGTAGCATCCTCAGCTTCCCATATTCCTGTAGACTTTGACGGGCTTCAGTAGCATCCTCAGCTTCCCATATTCCTGTAGACTTTGACGGGCTTCAGTAGCACCCTCAGCTTCCCATATTCCTGTAGACTTTGATGGGCTTCAGTAGCATCCTCAGCTTCCCATATTCCTGTAGACTTTGACAGGCTTCAGTAGCATCCTCAGCTTCCCATATTCCTGTAGACTTTGACGGGCTTCAGTAGCACCTTCAGCTTCCCATATTCCTGTAGACTTTGACGGGCTTCAGTAGCACCCTCAGCTTCCCATATTCCTGTAGACTTTGACGGGCTTCAGTAGCATCCTCAGCTTCCCATATTCTTGTAGACTTTGACAAGTCTCTGGGGACAATGACACTCCCCGTATCCCTCTATCTAATGCACTTTCCTCTGATCTTTCCAGGGAGTTTGCTCCATCCATTGAGATCCTTCCACTTTCTGCAGAGAATCTTCCCTCTCTCCACTGAGATGAACCATCCCAACCGGCCTTTCTGCAAACACAGTCAGATACTGTACGGATGCAAATGCTCTAGGGATACGGAAAAGATTTTGACCAAGAAAATGTACGCTAAGTGATAAGAAAGAACGTGATGGCCACTCTGCTTGTGCTGTGCACCTGTTCAGGCTGCCAGAACAAAGGGCCTCAGAATTAGGGGACCTGAGCAGGAGAGATTTATTTTTTCATGTCCTGGAGGCTGGAAGTCTGAGAAGAAGGTGTCTATATTCTCATCTCTCTCTCTCTTTCTCTTTTGTTTATTAAATCATAGCTGTGTGTATTAATGCAATCATGGAGTACAATGTGCTAGTTGTATATACAATTTGAAATATTTTCATCAAACTGCTCAACATAGCCTTGGTGGCATTTTTCTTAGTTATTGTATTAAGCTCATCTCCTGTTTTTATTTTTACATGTACATGTGTTTTATTAGGTTTCCACTTTTTGCCTTCACAGACTTAAAAAGGCTTAAAATTTAATAACAATAACAGTGTTTAAGATAAGGACTAGAGAGAAAAACCTTGTAAAGAATGAATGAAGATAAATACATTCAGAAAACAAGTCAGATGATTACTGCATCGAAATATTAAGCATTATTAATAATAATAATAATGCAAAGAAAGTAACATTTACGTTGTCAGATAAGAGTATGTCTATTATAGAATGCTTTGACTCCGAGGCTCAGTATGAAGTCATCAGTTAACTTATTTTTTTCCAAAGTCTCAAAAAATAGACAACTAATATTTATAAATAAAAGTAAAAGATAATCTCAAAAAACAGATCATGCCAAATCTTATAGACAATAGAAAATGAAGAAATATTTCAAAATCATTCTGCTTAATCTGGATATACCTGATATTAATATTGGAGAAATATATTTTAATAAAGGGCAATTACAAATGTGTTTCCCTTATAAATGAGGATGCAATATTCTAAACAATGTATTAACAAGTTTAATTAAAAATTAATGTTTAAACTCATGTCATCTTTTTAAAAGATCACCAGTCCTGGTGGATTAGGGCCCACCATATTTTCCCGTTATCACCTCTGTAAAGACCCATCTCCAGACACAGCCACATCTCAGGTGTTGGAGATTAGAGCATCACAACATAATAGATTGGGGCTCTCCCTCCTGGCTACATTTTCATGTCACTTCCTCTATAATCTTGGTGATTGTAAATTGAGCTACAATAAACAATCTCCTATGCAGGAATGAACATCATGCTTGCAAGGACAGTCCCGGGTTCTTAACACTTGAAAGCAAATGCTGAAAGCAAAACAGTTTCCTGGGAAGCCAGAGGTATCGTGTACCTTGGAGGCAAGCCCCCAAGTAACTCTGTATTCCAAAATGAGATAAGATCAGTCTCTGGATAGTAAGCAGGTATTAAACCTTAAACATTTTATGGTACTTCATTGTGGGAGTTGAAGAGAAAGAGCACTAATTTCCTTTCTGTATGGTCCTTAAGCATGTAGCCCAGGGACGTCATTACTTAGCACTCTTCATACCTGGAGCCTGGTGTATATCCCCTCAATAAATAGCCACTGCCAAAGTTGTTTGAAGCTCTCCTGCACCTCTGGTGAGCCTCACCTGTTGCAACTTATTCTCTCAATCCTCGTCCTGGCTGTTTCCTTCATGTACCTCCTATAAATCTCATGCAAATATCCTTAATGATAAAATGATTTTTTTTTCTTCTGAGTAGATATCTAATAATGGGATGGTGCGATCAAATGGAGTGTGCCCATCAACCCATGAATGGATTAATAAACAGTGATATATGTGTATCACAGAATATTATTCAGCCGTAAAAATGATGGCTACGTAAACAGTGATATATGTGTGTCATGAAATATTCAGCGCTAAAAATGATGGCTGAGTGAACAGTGATATATGTGTATCATGGAATATTATTCAGACCTAAAAATGATGGCTGAGTGAACAGTGACATACATGTATATATATCATGGAAGATTATTCAGCCCTAAAAATGATGACTGAGTAAGCAGTGATATATGTATATAATGGAATATTATTCAGCTGTAAAAATGATGGCTGAGTGAGCAGTGATATATGTGTATCATGGAATATTGTTCAGCCATAAAAATAATGGCTACGTAAACAGTGATATATATGTATCATGAAATATTATTCAGTGCTAAAAATGATGGCTGAGTGAACAGTGATATATGTGTATCATGGAATATTATTCAGCCCTAAAAATGATGGCTGAGTGAACAGTGATATAAGTGTATCATGGAATATTATTCAGCCCTAAAATGATGGCTGAATGAACAGTGACATACATATATATATATCATGGAATATTATTCAGCCCTAAAAATGATGGCTGAGTGAACAGTGATATATGTATATAATGGAATATTATTCAGCCCTAAAAATGATAGCTGAGTGAACACTGATATGTATGTATCATGGAATATTGTTCAGCCCTAAAAATGATGACTGAGTAAGCAGTGATATATGTATATAATGGAATATTATTCAGCCCTAAAAATGATGGCTGAGTGAACAGTGATATATATATGTGTATGTATCTATATATATACACAGATATATTATGTATAGATACATAATATATATATATTATGTAGATACATACACATATATATACATAATGGAATATTAGAATGGAATATTACATAATGGAATAATATAATATAGATACACACACACACACATATATATATATATATATATATATACACATAATAGAATATTATTCAGCCCTAAAATATGATGTCATCTTTTGTCTTGACCTGGAAGGAGTTGAAGAACGTTCTGTTCAGTAAAGCATCACAAGCCTGGAAAAGCAAGTATCCAATGTCCTCAGTACTAACATGACGCCAGCAGAGAAACGGATACATGCTCACACAAGGGAAATCTCAGTTTAATTCAAATTGGGATGAGGAGGGAGGAGGGAGAGGCAGGGAAAAGGGTGGAAGGAGAGGGTGGGGAATTGGAAAGCTCTCACCCAGTGTGCACGGTGTGGGGGAATTTGGGATACCCCCTGCCTGTGGGTCACAGCTACAGCAGACACTAACAAATGCAAACATTGCAAACTTATCTTTCATACCCTCATATTCACCCAAAATAATAAAAACAGATTCTGTCCCCAGATACAGAGTGGCCATAAAGTTTGTGTGTAATTTAGCGCCTGTGTGCAAATTTGAATGGCATATGAACTTTATGGACACCCAAAGACCCAGCCTGAGGGTCTGGGGGTTAGAACTTCTACATATGAATTTTAGGGTGGACACGGCTTAGCCCAGAGCCTATGGCTAAAATCTCTACAGCAGAAGATGTAAGTGTAATGTTATGTAAAAAAAAATCAGGGATAACGAATGGATTAATAAATTGTGGTACATGTATACCATGGAATACTATGCAGCCTTAAAGAAAGATGGAGACTTTACCTCTTTTGTGTTTACATGGATGGAGCTGGAACATATTCTTCTTAGCAAAGTATCTCAAGAATGG
>CAUYON010179846.1:0-15647 GCA_963573935.1 Arctocebus calabarensis
TAAAGGTAGAGTATCAATGTCTTTATATAGTGATCAAGAAAATGCCATGAAGGCTATCTGTAACAGTACGATCAAAATATTTCTGAATGTATATGAAGTACATCATGCCCTATGATTGCACCAATGTACACAATTATGATTGAATATAATTATAAAAAAGAAAAGAAAAAGACACATTACATACAGGGAATCCATAAGACAGATAATGTCTAATTTTCTTCCTCAAATCATGAAAGATGGCAGCAATGGAAAGTTTTCTTTAAAATGCTTTAAAGGCACTTTAATAAGAATTCTAATTCCAGTGGCAATATTCTTTAAGAAAAAGGATAAAAGAGAAAATTTTTCAGGTGAGTAAGAACTGAGCAGAACTGGTCGCGGCATAAAGTAACCAGGCGTGACGAAGATTAGAAGTACAAGCTTGCCAGAGGCCGGCTAACCTTAAGTACAAATTAGCCCTGAGCCCTCTCTGCAACAGCTATTTGTTAAAGTTATACACAACAGGTGTGGAGAGTTAAGGTAATGACAACCGAGGCCTGCGTGTGTAAGGATTGCCACGTGCTCTTTCCTCTAACACATGCTTACTAATGAGTGACCAATCTTATCTCATTCCAGAACACTGAGTTACTTGGGGGTTTTCCCCTAAGTTACAAAACATCTCTAGGCTTGCCAGGAGACTGTCCTGTGCTCAGTGTTTCCTTTTAATGTGATAAAATTCAGTAACTGTTCTTGCAAGCATGGTGTCCATTCCTCTGCACTCTGGGCCAGCAGAAAATGACATCATCTGGAAGCTTTGTTCCTATAATTTATAGAAATGAAGATAGAAGAAATAGTTTAAAAACATGAATGTAGGTTGGGGATGAAAGGTAAATATAAAAACTAATTTTTTTCTGTCCTAGTATTCTTAAAAAAAGCAAAACCTATGTAAAACAAATAAACTAGGTGGTGGTCATAGCTCAGTGGGTAGGGCACTGGCCACATGCACCAGGGCTGGTGGGTTCGAACCCAGCCCTGGCCTGCTAAAAACAAGAAAACAAACAAAAAATAGCTGGGCATTATGGTGGGCGCCTGTAGTCCCAGCTACTTGGAAGGCTGAGGCAAGAGAATTGCTTAAGCCCAGTAAGTTGAGGTTGCTGTGAGTTGTGACACCATAGCACTCTACTGAGGGCAACATAGTGAGACTCTGTCTCAAAAATAATAAAAATATAAATAAAATAAATAAGAACAATAAT
Source organism: Arctocebus calabarensis (assembly GCA_963573935.1). Classification (NCBI taxonomy): domain Eukaryota; kingdom Metazoa; phylum Chordata; class Mammalia; order Primates; family Lorisidae; genus Arctocebus; species Arctocebus calabarensis. The sequence goes on from CAUYON010179846.1 coordinate 1,230, forward strand.
ATCAATAAAAAATTATTAGATGTGGTTATATTAAAAATTAAAGCATTACAACAGTAGCATAACAGATATAAAAGTGATGTTTTAGTGAACTCATAACAAAATACCATAGACTGGGTGGCCTAAATAATAGAAATTCATTTTCTCTCAGTTCTGAAGGCCAGGAATTGCAAATCATGGTACTCCATGCTGGCACATTCTGTTTATGTGGAGTGCTCTCTTTCTGGCTGGGAACAGCTGCCTGGTCTCTATTATCTCCTTGTATAAAGACACTAATTCCCTGGGATCAGAACCCCACCATTATGACCTCATTTAACCTTAATTAGTTCCTTACAGACCCAATCTCAAAATAGTCATTTAAGGGTAGGGCATCAGAATTTGAATAGTGAGGGAAATGGCACAATTAAGTCTGTTGAAAATGGTTAAGGGGTAAATGAAATTTTGTTGTAAAATTTTACTGTTTACAGTTGTGAAATGTGAAGTATAAGATATAAAGTTGCAAGTTTTCAGTGGAAAGTGGTACAATATTGACTTTAAATAAGAAATGAACATTTATGTTAATTGATTCCACAAATATAATACTTTGTCATAATATTGAAGATATACAAAAATCTCTTCATTATACAGATAATTAAAATATAGTGAATAACCACAACAGAAAAGGAATTCATTGTTCACCAAAGCCGCTAGTGGCACCCTAATTACTTTTCTCTAATATTAATGAATGAATTAATATTATAGCTGTTACTTTATATTTTCTGATTTTCTTTACCTTTTCATTATGTGAACACACAATTTAAAACTAAAATAGAAATGCTTAAATTTTTTTTTCCAACTAAATTCACTCTAGTGAAATTTCAACCAGAGCAGTAAAGCAGTTAAGTCATTATTTAAATTTATATGGACCCAACCTTAGAAAATAACATCTAATTAACCCTAAGTATTCTTTAAAAAGCCTATTTGTTGGTAGACAGAAGGAAGGCTAAAACTCATGTATGACAGGATTGTAAATATTTTTACTCAGAAAATGAAATCAAGATTCAACTCTGAAAAGAACATGCCAACTTTTAGAGAAGCTGAAATTTTGCACGGCCTACTTATCGCTGGTTTCCTAAATGACCCAGGGTAAATAGAAACAGCCTTTTCATGTGGCTGCTGATTAAAGCAAGGTCTGTAAGTTGGCAGTGTATCATCTGAAATTTCAAAGTTGAAGTGGAAGCTGGGGTTTCTTTTCCTTTCAAAAATTCCCGTACTCTTTATGCGTGGTGTATCTGAGTAGCTGGCATACCGACATAAAATGGCTGGGCAGTAATCAGGGGTGCACCGGTCCTGATGGCAGGCATCAAGTGGGTTACTGCCAGGTCTTTGAACTACAAAAATAAATAGAGAATAAAAGTGCATTGTATTGGCCAACCCTGAGGCTCAGTCATCTGTCTTGGAGCATGCTCTGGGTGAGAGTGTTTAAGTTGGATTCCTTCCATCACATGTGGTAGCTGCGAGAGTGAAAAGGGAGAGGAAAAGAACAATGTTAGGTGGTATATTTAATAGTGTGCTGGCTTAACAGTTCTCAGGAAACTGTTACTTCTCTTTTTCTCTTAGCAGCCAGAGTTTAGCCACCTTGTTGAGATTCTGAATGAGTGGTTATGTACTTTAGAAGATGTGATTCTACCCCCTTCCACCATTTTCTATTGTTTTAAAAAGGCTTAAAGAGCAAGCATAAAGATTGCCCAGAACACTATCTGCTGAAGGAAGCTCACTATGGCTATTCAAAGGATAGTATTTTTTGCATTCAATTTCACAAGCAGCCTTTATATCCCTGAATTAATTGGTCTCTTTCACTCTGAACCAAAGAATTTGGAATTTGTGGCAACTGGATATTTGTTGTTTTTGGCTAAATTATGCTCTTTGCTTTCTTTTCAAGGGCGATATAACACAAACTAAAAGAATTCTAGGCTCCCTCTGCATTTTTGTTCTTCTAAGTTTTCTTTTGTAAGAAAGAAGTAACTTTACTCAACCACACCATGCCCATAATAGAAATTTGATTAAAAAAAAAAAAGACCTGTGATTAGAGAAGGAATGGATTCTTTGTAAATGAAGTGAGGCACTCAGCTGTTTTATGTTAGATGAAAATTTGCTTGTTTTCACAGCTGAATTATCTTGCTTTCTACATTATCAGGAGAAGTACTAAGAAAATCAAATATGAGATTTTGAAGGGATTTTGATGGGAAAAAAGCAAAGCTTTCAGAGTTAAGTTTTTAGTTTAGAATATTTTTTTTCCCTAGATCATGCAGTACAGATTTTGTAGCCCTCAGGAAAGGGCATAAAATAGCTACGTCAAGGTTTTCTGTAGAAACGCATGCATTCAGAATTTTCAAAATAAGAAAAGCTGTTAGATTTGCCTGGACATATTGTAAGATACAATTATAAGCAAAATTATATAAAAATATCAAGTTTAAGGAGCTACCAGAGTTGATCTTTTTTTAATGTTATATTGGTTTGGTTTTGTTTTTACTCTGGATGAGCAATTGTGTGTGGGAATTGATGAGATGCATTATACATAATAGACAGTTTCTGGGGGTAACAATTGACCTTAATAATATTTGCCATGGATGGCACCTGTGGCTCAGCGAGTAGAGCACCAGCCCTATATACAGAGAGTGGCAGATTCGAACCCAGCCCTAGCTAAACTGCAACAAAAAAAATAGCTGGGCATTGTGGCGGGCGCCTGTAGTCCCAGCTACTCGGAGGCTGAGGCCAGAGAATCACCTAAGCCCAAGAGCTGGAGGTTGCTGTGAGCTGTGATGCCACAGCACTCTACTGAGGCTGACAAAGTGAGACTATGTCTCTAAAATAAATAAATAAATAAATAAATATTTGGCACAATTTGTATAATACATGAATAACATTCCAGCCAGCATCATACTCGGTTTTTCAAAATATTTTTTTGAAAATCAATCATTCTGTATGTTTGAAGGTCATTCTAATTGATGCCAGAAAGAACACTGTCAAATTATAAGCATAAATTGTTAATTAATTAAATCAATACAAACCATCTATTGGGGAGCAGACCATCTTTCTTATGGTCTGTACTTACATTAATGAGTAAAACACAATAACAACATTCTTCAATTTATATACTAGATTTAGAGTAAAAGTAATCTTGATTATAGTGCAAATTTGAAATAATTTTATTGATATACCCTGAAATTAAATTTATAAAAAGGATTTATGATAAAGATGAAAACCTATTTTTTTTAGATTTTACTATATGATTAAATGACATTTTGAGGAAATAAGAAATATCAGTCATGTTAAACTGAAAAAACTGAATTACTAATATTTATGAGTATATGTAGACTTAAGAAAATCAAATTGTAAAATAATATTAAATTACTGTGGATTACACATTCTTCATGATCTGCAGGTTTTAAACTCGAGATTTTGTTCAGAAACCCAATACATCAACATAATAGTTCATTTTAAAAATTCTTGAGGTACATACCTGGTAATATAAGCTTTATTCAAAACAGCTTCATTCAAAGTCTAATTCTTCATATGGATGATATAATGTGAAGGAGCTGCATTTCTGTAAAATCTAAATGCTGTATTATAATATGAAGTAATGAAAAGTTAAAATAAAACTTGAAGGTAAATGTTGCTCATGCAAGTTATTCAGTGATTTATGAAGCTGATATTTTAAATAAGGCTCAACAGCTAGACATTTTTGTTGTTTGCCAAACCATTATTAGAACCAAAAATTTAGTTAACTTTTTAAATGTAATAAGTCAAAGACTGCACAAAGGATATATCCTCAGTACAAGGTACTCCTGAGAGGTGCTAGCTGGCAATCAGCATTTCTCACGAGGGATGTGCTTCGTTAATGTGGATACAAAGCAGCACAATTAAAAGAGAAACTTATACATGGCCTTAGTTCTTACAGTATAGCTTGTGCTTTTAAAAACATTATTATCATTATTATTTTTAAATTGCATATTAAAAAGAAGACTATGTAGTTTGCTAGCATACTGCATGATTTTAGTAACATTTTAATGAAGATTTTAATTTCTCTCAGGAAACAGGAAATTCTATTACTTCACAAATTCAAGGTTTTCTTCTCATTTATAATTGAAATTTAGAATTCATCTTTTTATTTACTCAACTGGGTTTGCGGACCTTATTTTATTATCACATATGCAGCTGTGGGATAAGTAAGAACAAGGCCAGGCATGCCAGTAATCACAGCACTTGGGAGGCTGAGGCAGGTGGATTGCCTGAACTCACAGGTGGAGACCAGCCTGTGCCAGAGTGAGACCTCATCTCTAAAAAGAGTTGGGCGTGATGGCAGGCACCTGTAGTCTCAGCTATTTGGGAGGCTGAGGCAAGAGAATTGCTTAAACTCAGGAGTTTGAGGTTGCTGTGAGCTATGCCACTATGGTACTCTAGCAAGGGGCAACAAAGTGAGACTCTGTCTAAAAAAAAAAAAGAAATGAAAAAAAAAAAGAAAGAATAGAAATTGGTATAATAATAACTCTATGCCTCTACATCCCATACTTACAAAAAAAAAAAAAGAAAAGAAAAGAAAGTCATCAGTTGTTCCTGAGGTGAAGCATTAATGTAAAAACTTTTCAAAAACACTGTTTTTGAGGGGCTTAACAGACTGATTCAATCATTTAGGTATATTCTAAATTATTTGACTCTGAAATCCCCACATTTTTTCCTTTTCCCATGTGCTTAAACTTCAACTTCCCTATTTAAGGCCTCCACATCGCCACTGAAAATGTGGAAGTACATTAAATTACCTGGACTTCAAACAGGCATTTAAACAAACGTTAAATTGAACCTCTTCTAGATAGCAGAAAGTTTAGAAAGTTTTGTTCTCCAATTATCCCACTCAGAATTTTTCTTTCTTAAAAATTTTATGTTCTAGAAATTGGGAAACTAGCTAAAAGCCCTATTTAAAAAAAATAATAATAGAACTAACTCAGGTGAAATAAATTCTGTGAGTGAGTGATTTGGAAGGTAAAGAAAAGAAATTAATTGGGTTTCTTGAACAAAAGCATGGTCTATTAACATATAAAGCATAATAGCGTGACAAAAGGTTTCCCAAACTTTAAAACAGCCCAAAGAGATAACTCGATGTTCCATCAGTGTACCCCTGGGTTTGTCCCTTTGATTGATATTTTTAATTCACTGGACTATTTTACAGATGTGTAAGGGCAAAGGCCAACTTCCATACTCTTTTTTTCTATCAGGTATGCAAATAATTTCTGTCCATTAGAAAAGATAACTTAAAAGGTTATAGTTTATTGCCTTGTTTGACATAAACCAGTTTTATATTTAATCCAAAAGTAAGGACATTCATATATTAAGTTGCTTAAAATATTTTGTTTCTCAAATGTCTTTTGAATTAGTTTTAACATCTCCTGGGTTCACTCATCTTGAAAGATGTTCACACTATATATTTGTCTGAGAACCAAGATCTTAACCCTGGTGAAATAATAAAAAAATAATTTAGATGTTACAACCTTTAAAAAGTGCTGGTGAAGAAAGCAGCACTCTTATTCTGTTATAGTAGTAATAAATTCTTTCAAATTTTATGATAATAAAAATTGATTTTATTGTTCGAGTCATGCAAGGTATTAAATCTGAGACTATTTTAATTAGCTAATAAATATAATCTGATAATCAAATATTTATTGATCATCTTTCCTGGAGTGTCTCTCTTTTAAAAATCTGTGCATTATCGAGGCAACATACTAACATACTAGACTACCCTATTCTCTACGCCAAAACTGTGTCTTTCTGGTTTTGGATTCCCACAGTTTTCCACAGTCTTACCTTAGTAGATGTTTGAGAAATGTTGAATTTTAGGGTTATTACTGTATGTGAGGCAAGTCTTTCAAGCTTAGTTAAATAAAATCAAGCCTCTCAAAATTTTCCATTATGAGACTGCTGAGACTTAGATACTGTATACCAAAAATCTTTTCCAAGTTCAATGAATTTACAAGTTCAGAAATTTGTATTCAACTTGTCTAAATACATTGGAATTGTACTTTTTTAAATTTTTTTTTCAAAAAGGAAAAGAAAAAATCAAAATGGCCTTCGGGTACATTAGAAAGTAGCTTTGTCACCGCCATGCTGCAGAGATATTTCACTTCTCTCTCTCTTGTTTTATGGAACTCTACAATGAGGGAGAAAAAAAAAGTTTGGAAGAAAAAGTTTCCTGAAGTTTCTCCACTGCCTAGGAGTCTGTTATCATTGACATTTAGCAATTTGATTCTATGTATTGACAGTAGCAATCTGGTTGTCAACTCTATGTAGTTACAAATAAAGTTCAGCAAGAAGAGTTTATGTTCATAGTTAAAGTGGACACTCAAGGATTTGCTCAGTGTATGCATGAATGTGTTTACAAGGATGCCTATGAACAGAAAAAAGGAAATTCAATCAATTATTTTACATGTTGTGTACTTCATAAAACTGTTTAAGAAATTGATATGAAAAGTGTCTGGAGCACAGCATCATTCAATTTCAGGTTTACAGATACAAAAGACCAGGGGTTTTGAGGAAGGCAGTAGGAAAAAGGCCAGGGGAGGTTCCTACTTTTGTGTTTGTTTTGCTTTGTTCTGTGGCTCTGTGTGTGTGTGTGTGTGTGTGTGTGTGTGAGTCTGTGAACATCCTCCCCCCACAGTGCTATTATGAGGCTGTTATTCAACATGAAAACTTTGTAACATGAAGAAAAAATGACCAAACTTAATATAAAACCTGAGCTTTGGGTAACCAAAATGATAACCAGTTTTAAATCCTTAAAAGGCTTATCAGAAATATTTCACATGCTGACCCAACATAAACATCAGTATTTGATCCCTGGCACCATGTAACTGCAATTCCTACAAAACAAATCAATTAGAGAGTGTTTAGAATTCAAAATAGTGATATTCTCAGAATTATTTATGTCTTAGTATGTGAGCTTTGTTTGTCAGAACTCTTTGGTAGCTTTGCAATGCTGAAGAAATAAATATTTAGTATATTATACAGTATCATAAAGTAAGATATGTTACTTTCCCCCTCCCTTTTTAACTTCTCTCCTCTTTGAGGGAGCTTATTTTATAACTACAGGAATTTTTTAGAAACTTGCTGGATTTAATCTGTAATATTATTGAGCATTACATTTTTAAATAATTCTAATTAATGATGTAACAGAGAATAGAGGTTTATTTCACTCTCTTCTCCATTTTCATTCCAAATTTAATGTTAGTAGTACTATTAGAAATGGCCTACTCACTTTCTCTGTCAGGTCCTTATCCACCAAGTAAAGGCTACTTGTCCATTGTTGTTCTTAAACCACTAAATGTAAACAATTTTCCTAAAGGAATCATATGTCTCTGCTTCTCTGTACAGTGAATAAGAGGGTTGTTTATGTAAATGGTGTACACATGGACAAGTCACACATACATCCTATCCTTCAAAGTCATATAAAAGTCAGAGTTTTAAAATCAACAAATCTTCAGGCTCAAGCTGAACAACTAATCGAGCTCAAACCATTAGGCTTTCATTGTTTCAGCTTGAATACATGAGTGAGGCTTCCCCACCCAAGCCAAATGTTGTCCAAGTTTTTATGAGCTTATTGTAGAAATCTTTGTGAGCCAGAAAATACAGAGCTATGTGTGCTCTCTAACCCCCAATATGTAGTCTAATTTATAAATCCCTAGGTGTATGTTATGTAGGGAACAATAAAAGATATGCCTTCCACATCACCCCCGCCTATTAAACATTCTCTTTAATCATTTACACCATATGTGCATTTTTCCTGTGTTATGTATTTTAATTTATTCTCAAAGTCTTAGAATATATTAATATTTTGCACCTAGAGGATGATAAGAAAGATAAATTATTAATAAAATCCACAGTCATTCAGATAATTATTTTAAACTTGAGACCACATTGGTCTCATTTTAATTACACATGTAAGGAAACGGCATTTCTAACTAGCTAATATGTTTGATCTAGAACAAGATGAAGCATTTCTTCTTAGACTAATTCTCCCAGTTTTTTAAAATAATAAGGCATATGGAATTTACAGAATACTTTATTTAGAGTGTTATTGCACTTGGTTCTTTAAATGAGACAGGATATAATGTATGCATTATAATTATTATATAATTTCAATTAATTATATATATTAATAGGATGAATTTTATCAATTCTTTTGTTATTGGAAAGACAGTGAAGCAAAAGTATGATTTACATATCTTTTGTTTTTAAAATGAACAAATCCTCTTTTTGGTTGGTTATACTTTAGTTTCTTTTTTTTATATACAGATTAATCAATTTAAAGTTTCTGCTGCACACACTAGATATTTTACACTATTATAAGGGCAGTGCTCATCTATCGACAGGGAGATACCCAAGAGGGAATCACCCTGAAAGGGTCATCGAATGCTTCAGTGCTATTCTTCCCCTCCCCTGCTACAAGTCCACTCACCCAAACCACACGACCCACAGAGTTATGTTCATATCAGCTCCTCCCACACACATTCAGGGTTGAGCTTTACCAGAGCTCTAGTGCTCATTGCAATAACATGCTAGCCCATCCTGGTCCCACCCTACCAGGCTGTTGGAGCAATCCTCCAGGTGTCCTGGAGCAGTCCTGCCTGGAATCTTCTTCCTCCCCACAACAAAAACCTGGACAACATTACATTTGATATTCTTGGTTTCCTTATTAAAATCGGATTCAGAATAAGTTCCGTTTCCCAGGGACGTAAGTGTCTTGGTTGTTAACCCTGAGGCTTGGTCAGTGACTTCAGTTTTAGGATATGTAAAACTCACCTGGGATAATGGTTTATAATATGGATCTTTTTCTTAATACCAGGACCTGAGGTAGGGCTCAAGAATATGTGGTTTATCTGAGTCTCAAGCGGTTCTCATGCAGATGGGCTTTTGGCAAGTCACAGAATGAAAAATCTTCAACAGATGTTACTCATCCCATTTCACAGATTGGTGAGTTGCACAGCCAACACTTATTTTTTCCAGGCTGGTAATGAACACATTATCTGGTTTCAAACGTTATAATTCTAAAAGTATGTGAAAGGCACTCCTGAGTTTATGAATTTTTTTCCTCATGCTTTGCTCTTCTACTTTAAAATATACTTTATTCAGAATGGACCAACCATCTGTTTATTCACACAGACCTGCTTTAATAAAATTCTCTTAAACTTGTGACAAATCAAAAATTTAATCGACTCAATTGGTCAATTATTAAATCTAAAGGTTTGTTGAAATAGTTGTGAAGCAGGCAATAGCATATGGAAGGGGCAATTGAGTTTTGTAATTGAACTCAATGTTATAATATTAAGTAATTTGAATTAAGCAACACGTTAAAACACCCTCCCCCCCCACCAACCTACACACAGAAAAGAAGCATGAAGACATCAGAGGTAAAGCAAGATCAAAAAACAATAACAATGCATCAAGTCAGGAAAATTTGACAAACCATATTTCTTCTCATTTCTCACGTTTTACTTAATAGTGGATATATTTTACCACTCTGACACTACGAGATTTAGAGCTTACGCTCTAAATCATTTCAAACAGTTCATATTCTTCCAGTCTTTGAGAGTATAAAATCGAGAGTATTTTAACCACAGACCAAAAAGAAGAATGTTTTTGGTGAAAGCTTGTCTTAGAATATAAAAGTATCATGGTGTTATAAATGAAAAATGCGTTTATTCAGGTCCGGGTTTCTTGGATAAACATGTTGACTGAATCAGGTCTCCAGGCCTGATTATGGATTGGAGTGCCTGAGCTTTATAAAGCGCCTAAGTATTTGATAATCTCTCCTCAGCTAAAATAAGTTCTTTATTTGCTTATAGTTAGCTATGTATAATATAACATTGTGTTTTTTTTTACATCTGAACCTAAAATGAACTCCATTTCATGAAAGAATACTATTTGAAGAAAAAATATATAGAAAGGTTAAAATGCCACCCCCTACATTTTAAAACATGCATACACACACAACTTTCAAGGTATGAAAATAAATTGTTCTACTCTGTAAAAAAGTGTCTTGTATAGCAATTGGGGTTTGATGACTATTAATAAACCAAGCACTCATTAAAATGTATTTCCACTTTATTGATATAATTTTCTTTCAAAGAATAAATAGTACATTTTTTTTTTTTTTGAGACAGAGCGTCGAGCTGTCACCCCGGATAGAGTACTATGGCATCACAGCTCACAGCAACCTCCAATTCCTGCGCTCAAGTGAGTCTCTTGCCTCCGCCTCCCAACTAGCTGAGACTACAGGCGCCTGCCACAACACCTGGCCATTTTTTTTGATTGCAGCCATCATTGTTGTTTGGCAGGCCTGGGCTGGATTTGAACCCGCCAGCTCAGGTGTACGTGGCTGGCGCCTTAGCCCGTTGAGCCACAGACGCCAAGCCTAAATAGTACATTTTAGAAAATAATTTTCATTGTAATTACTCATGTTGACTATTAGTACTTATAATACCTCTATCAATTTGATGCAAAAGTCTGAGTCTAACTTGACTTTTGTTTCTTTTAACCTTGAGCTGTATATTATCTGAGATCATGAGTTGAGTTTAAAAGGAATATTTTGGAGAAATTTAAAAAGCATACTCCTTTTCTCTATATGCTAGTGCTGCCAAAATATGTTATTGTTTGGCCAACAGTCTGCAAAGTGGATGTATTCACTTCTGATGTCATTCTTTAGGCCACTGTAATACACGAGTTATCTGATCCTTTCTATGTGAAGGCTTCAAAATGAATATATTAATTTTTATAACTAATATAGTACCAGGATTTTTAGTTAATTGAATAATACTCGATTTCAAATTGTATCGGTCTTAGAACACACTAAATTTGTCTTTATGCTTTTTAGGTTTATTGCATTTATTCTTTGTGTTCAAGCTTTTGATTTGGGGGTTTTGGCTTGGGGGGGTTCTTTTTTTCTTTCTTTTTTTTTTTTTTTTCCTTTGGCACTATTCCATTTCAATTTAAAACCTTGTAGCAATATCCCTGGTCTCAGAGCATGTACATTGCCTTCCAGATGATAATCTGGTTAAAAGTTAAAGTGGTTTTATGTATGGGGTATTATAACAATGTTTATAATCATGCTTTTTATTGCACTGTAAATGTTCTTCTAGCATTTTGTGATTTTTTTTACATTAGACATTTTCTGCATGAAATTGGATTAGATGTAAATGTAAACTGTATTCTTTTAGATCAAAGAAAAGAATGGAATACGTGATAAGCATTCCATCTGGTGAGCATTGGGAGAGAATTGCAAGTAATTTACAAGCAGTCTCAATGGAATTAAGGAGCAAACAAGACTTAAGATCTGGACTTGCATAAGTCATATAGAAAATACAATTCAGTACTTCCCAATTATTTTTGCTGTTAATATGGTTCCTTTCTACATATATTAACTGCTGAAGAATAGTTTGCTTTCTTGGGCAGTATTATCTTTTGTACTTCCATTTCCCTATCTCTTTTTTAAATGATCTTTTTTATCAAAATTATATTTAATTTTCTCAGACACAACATTTTATTTAAAATGTCAAACCTTTCTTGATAAAATATGGTATTATCCTAGCCCCTTCTCTAAAGCACTCAACCTTCACAGCTTCATGAAATCAATTGCTTTTAATTACATTTTTTTTTTTGCATTCATTGTTTATCTCTGTATCTTAAGAATTTAACTTTTCACCATATCCAAACTTTCTTTCTGTCCATTTCAACATATAGGTATAATTCCAGTTAGGGCAATAGTCTGTACTTACATTATTATGAGTACATAGACATTATTCACACCTGAGCCACATGGAATTTTTTTATTGTTTTTCATAAACAACTTGTTCTTTTACCTGGAGTTAGTAACTTGTCATTTATACTTCAATATTTTTTTCTACATATTGCTACTTATTTTTCCCAGTTTGTCTCTGGAAATAAAATATCTTTCTAAATACATTCAAATGCACCCAATGTCATCTTCTCAGGAATGTACCTTATGATAAATTCTGACTTGTTCTGATATGGATTATTTGCTGTCTATATCTTTCTTACTTACTACCTTAGGATTCTCCATGCTGTGTGTGTTAAAAAACCTAAAATTCTAATTAGTTAATGACTTGATTTTCTTTTACACCTTTCCACCAGTTTCTTTTAGACAGTGACTGAATGAAGGTAAATATTTTTCATTACTTTTCATGTCAAAACATCTCTAATCACATTTAGTTGACAGTCCTTTCAGAAAATGAACAATTGGTTAAAAAATATTTTCTTGATATTTTCAGTCATACTTGTAAGGATGGTCAGGCTATGTAGTAGAATGATAGAGAAATTATAAGTTCATCATTTTTCAGTAGGGACTAAACTCAGTCTCTCTCTCTCCCTGTTTTCTTTCTCTTTTTCTTGCTAGAAGCCCCTCCAGCTCCATAGAGTTCCCTATTCACAAACCAATGTAGAAAGCAAACCAAAAGGAAAGGCAGGCTCAGCGCCTGTGGCTCAACCGGCTAAGGCACCAGCCACGTACACCTGAGCTGGCGGGTTGGAATCCAGCCCAGGCCCGCCAAACAACAATGACAGCTGCAACCAAAAAATGGCTGGGCATTGTGGCGGGTGCCTGTAATCCCAGCTACTTGGGAGGTGGAGGCAAGAGACTCGCTTGAGCTAGGAATTGGAGGTTGCTGTGAGCTGTGATGCCACAGCACTCTATCCAGGGTGACAGCTTGAGGCTCTGTCTCAAAAAAAAAAAGGAAAGGCAAATTCTTTCCTTTTACATTTCATCCTATGTCCTTTAGAATTTGTTTCTTTAACCTCAAGTAGTTCCTGAGTATCCCAGTGAACAATCAGGGCTCATTCTGATGGATCTACCACCTTGATGGTTCTGCCCCTGCAGGTGAGTTGGTGCTTACTTGTGGCTGCTTATAGAATTTTCTCTTTTGTCTTGACTTTGGACATATTCATTATAATGTGTCTTGGACATACTCTGTTTGTGATGAGATGACCCAGGGGTCAATATCCCTCTAAAAGAAGTGTTTAAAAATCTTTAGTCAAACTTGCAAATTTATCATTTATGATATCCTCCAGTAGGGTTTCTTCCCTTTGGAATGTTCTTCTTCCCCTTCTGGGATTCCTATAAATCATATAATTGAACACTGCATGAAGTCACATGTTTCTCTGAGTTCTGTTTTCTCTCTCTTCTGCTTCTTTGACTCCCTGCATTAGCTGAAGAGCTTCATCCTGTAGAATCTCTGAGATTCTTTCTTCTCCATAGTCTAATCTGTTATCGATACTTTCTACTGCATCTTTAAGTTCTCTGATTGGCTCCTTCAATTCCTTAAGCCCGGCCATATCCTTTGTATTTTCTTCATATCTTTCATCCATTTTTTTTTGTTCTTTTTTTCCACTTTCTCATCAAAAGCTGCTTTGTTCTAATCAACATGCCTAATTTCAAAATGGGTTCAACTTTGTCACACCAAGATGGCCTATAGAATGCTATCTATCTGGCACAGGTAAACAAATTGGTTCTGATAAATACTAGAGCCACATCCTCTGCTTACCCTTAATTTTTAGACCTGTTTCCCTCTCTCTTACCTCCATTATCAGACTGAAAGATAAAATTCAAATCCCCCATGTATATCACAGTTTCTCATTTACCTTGGAGATAAAGTTATTTTGCTCAATATTTTGTTACTGTCCTATTACCTTCCCCCCCCCCATAAGAAAAGACCTTTCATCTTCCTTTCTCTGACCTCTGGAAAAAGCTGCAACTTTTCCCATTCCTTAATATGCCCTGAGCTTTCAATCTATAAATTTTCTGTCTTGTTTCACCTAAAGGTGTTTACTCTTATATGTCTGTATGTTTGCATGTCCATGTTATATATATATAAAATGTTTCAGTACCAAAATATATAAAAGAGCTCTAATTAGTTGTCTTAAAACATAAGCATTTATATCAAATATTTTATGCAAGTACATAAGAATGAACTCAAATGCATTTTAGTGCACATGTAAAAGGTCATGACCTCTAATAAATGAAACATTTTAAAATTATTATTAAAGTTTAAGTTTAACATGATAATACATCAATGAAAGTAGCGAAAATCTGAAGTAGCAACCAGGTGTTGTGGCAGGTGCCTGTAGTCTCAGCTACTCAGGAGGCTGAGGTAAGAGAATCACCTAAGACCAAGAGCTGGAGGTTGCTGTGAGCTATGATGCCATAGCATTCTACCGAGGGTGACAAAGTGAGGTTCTGTCTCTAAAAAAAAAAAAATCTGAAGTAGCCATTGGCAGTGGGAGGGAATAATCATACTAAAAAAAATGTCCTTTTCCTCTTTGGTGACTGGCCTGAGAGAAAGAAAAATTTTATGCTTCATCTTTGTGTTATCTTTGGAGTACTGA
>CAUYON010179848.1:0-18854 GCA_963573935.1 Arctocebus calabarensis
CCAAGAGATGAACCCAGCTACTTACCGCTATTTGATCTTTGACAAGCCAATTAAAAACATTCAGTGGGGAAAAGATTCCCTATTTAACAAATGGTGCTGGGTGAACTGGCTGGCGACCTGTAGAAGACTGAAACTGGACCCACACTTTTCACCTTTAACTAAAATAGACTCTTCCTGTACTAAAGATTTAAACTTAGGACATGAAACTTTAAAAATACTAGAAGAAAGTACAGGGAACACTTTTGAAGGAATTGGCCTGAGCAAATATTTTATGAGGAGGACCCCCTGGATAATTGAAGCAGCATCAAAAATACACTACTGGGACCTAATCAAACTAAAAAGCTTCTGCTCAGCCAAGAACACAGTAAGTAAAGCTAGCAGATAGCCCATAGAATGGGAGAAATTATTTGCAGGTTTTGTCTCCAACAAAGGTTTAATAACCAGAATACACAGAGAACTCAAATGTATTAGCAAGAAAAGAACAAGTGATCCCATCTCAGCGTGGGCAAGAGACTTGAAGAGAAACTTCTCTGAAGAAGACAGGTGCATGGCCTACAGAACACAAAAAAATGCTCATCATCCTTAAATATCCAGAGAAATGGAAATTAAAACTACTTGGAGATATCATCTAACTCCAGTAAGATTAGCTCACATCATAGAATCCCCAAACCAGAGATGTTGGCGTGGATGTGGAGAAAAGAGAACACTACTACATTACTGGTGGGAATGCAAACTAATACTTTCCTTTTGGAAAGACATTTGGAGAATACTTAGAGAGCTAAAGATAGACCTGTCATTCGATCCTACAATCACTCTATCAGGTATATATCCAGAAGACCAAAAATCACATTATAACAAACATATTTGTACCAGAATTTTTGGTACATTATGTTCCAGCTCCATCCATGTAAACATGAAAGAGGTAAAATCTCCATCTACAGGTCACCCCCCAGTTCACACAGCACCATTTGTTAAGAAGCCTAATTCATAAGTCATGAAAAAAGTCCAAGTGCCCATTGAACCAGGAATGGATTAATAAATTGTGGTATATATCCAACATGGAATATTATGCAGCCTTAAAGAAAGATGAAGACTTTACCTCTTTCATGCTTAAATGTATGGAGCTGGAACATATTCTTCTTAGCAAAGTATCTCAAGATTGGAAGAAAAAGTATCCAATGTACTCAGCCCTGCTATGAAACTAATATAGTAGTTTCAACTATAGCATAAGAATATGGGGAAGGGGGCAAGGGAGGGCAGGGGAGGGGGGATGGATGGAGGGAAGGTAATTGGTGGGACCACACCTAGGTGCATCTTAGAAGGGTACAGGTCAAACTTACTAAATGTAGAATATAAATGTCTGAACACAATAACTAAGAAAATGCCATGAAGGCTATGTTAACCAGTTTGATGAAAACATTTCAAATTTTATATAGAACCAGCACATTGTACCCCATTGTTGCATTAATGTACACAGCTATGATTTAATAAAAAAAAGGGGGGGACAGGATCAGAGGCCTTTCAAGGTTGAATACTTGGATGTGCCAGAGGGTGGGCACACCTGGGAAGTCCAGGGAAGTTCTGCGCCCTTTCCTATGTGCCTCACCCCTGTTATCTCTTTATAGACTGTTCATATTCTTTATTGATATATTTGGCTGGTGAATGTAAGTAAAGTGTTTCCCTGAGTTATATAAGCTGGTATAGTAAGTTAACTGGACCTGAGGAGGGAGACCTGGCGCTGTCACAACTTACTTGCAACTGCCGTTAGATGTGAGTATGGAGGGGTCTTGTGGGACTGAGTCCTTAATCGGCATGTTGTGCAACTCCAGGCAGACAGTGTCAGCACTGAATTGAATTGTAGGATACCCACTGGTGGCTGTTGGAGAATTTTTTGGTGTGTAGAAGAAACACACACACATATATTTTGGTAATCAGAAGTGAAACATTGTGATCAGTGTGGTGTTGACAGTCCAAGAAAAGAAAAAGTGTTATCTCTTTAGACTCGGCTGAAGCTCAGTCCCTATCCCCTCTATACTCTCCTTTCCACCATGCTGAGTCTCTGACCCCCATTCTAAACCATCTATCACTTGGATGTGCTTTTAATCCCAATAGAGTTACTACCCTCCCCCCACCAAGCTGACACAGGATCACCAACCATTCCCTAATCTGTGTGTGACACCTCTTCGCTATGTTTTCCTCCAATTTAACCCCCATTCCTCCTCCTTGAACTTTTATATCTTGCATTAAGCTACCTGTGCACAGAAACATCCTCACCCCACTTGGGATTTGATGCCCCACACTTAGCTACTCTTTCGTGAAAGGCTCTCCTAACATTATTTGGGTTCTAACAACCAAATCAAGCTGTTTTTCCAGATTTCATCTTGTTTTGATAAAGCTTGGATATGTGTCTCCAGACCACTGCAGCTCTGAAACCCCCTGTCATACGACCCTCCATAACACAGCTACCTCACCTAGTCGTGACTCTCAATGCTGGGCCACATCCCACTTTGGACTTCTCTCTCATCTGGATCTGGATCTGAATGAACACTCTGGGCTCCCATGGTTCTCCTAAACCTGGCATGGTTGCATGCAAAGCTTAGCCTTGCTACTGCTGCTCAACTGTTCAAAAGGTAATGAAGGAAAACAGAAAAAGAGAAGAAAAAAGTAAGAAAAGAAAAGGAAGAGGCAAATAAAGCCTTCACTTCTGTTTCTATACCTTTGAAAAAAATGGATTTGTGCTAACAGACTAAATTACATCCAAAATGCCTATTCAATTATTTATTCAATACAGGTGTATTGATGACTTCCTATATACTAGGCTTAGGGAATTCAGGTGATTCCTTTACTTGCAGAATTAATAATTAAGAATATATCACACATATTGAAAAAAATTGTGATTTTTCAGAACAACTTTCATTTATTAATTTTTAAATCATTATAGTTCTATGTGTATTCCTGTGTGTATGTCTCTGTGTGTGTGTGTGTGTAAATCAAATACTACTCAGTGCTGGAATATGAGATTCTATTTAACTACATGGGATTCATTAGTTAAGCATAAAAGAGAAACAATTATGTACCAGTCACATATAGCATATATTAAGACTTATTATATACCCATGTTTTCATAAATGCTTTTTATATATTAGCTTCTTTAATTCTCACAACAAAATCATGTTGAAGGATGCATTTCTGTTTTTCATTTATTATGAAATAAATGCAAAATTAATTTAATTGGGGGATATACTTTCCTCCTTCCTACCATTAATACAATTAAAACTCGTTATATATCCACGAACATGAGAAGACTCTAAAGGTTGACAGGACATGGGAGACTGAGTAGGGACTTAGGACTCTAGTAAATGTCAAGGTGCTACGTTCCCTGGTTTTCTTTTTGCCTCATATAGTCACTATAAGGAGCCAAAAGAGTCAGCAACCTAGAAATGAAATACCAAGTGATGGAAAACAAAACAAAACAAAAACAAAAAACCCTCCCCCAAACCTGCTATCTATCATCTCTAATGGGCCAGGAAACTTGTAGAAAATAAATGCTTTACTCCACTCAGTAAGTACAGAAAAAACCCTAAACTCTGACCCACTGGCATACTGGCCAGTAGAAGTCAGGTGTACACGGACTTTCACCTCGTGATTATAACAAGACCCAACTCAAGACATATGACGGACTTCAGTATAAAACAGGACACCATATAAATTTTAGAAAATAATGAAGGATAAGATCTTTGAGGTCCAGGGATAAACAAGTAGTTCTTAGACTGTATGCCAGAATAGTGGTTTATAAAAGGGAAAATTGGTAAATTTTACTTTGTCAAATTAAAAGCTCTTTTTTGGTAAATAGTTTGTTGAAAAACTGAGGTAAAATATTCACAAACCTCTGAGATTTGATCAAGAACTCTAAATACTCAGTAGTAAAACAATCAAAATTAGAAAGACATTAGCCAAATTTAACTGACAACATCTATGGAAAACGAGTATGTGAAAAGAGTGTTTACCAGTATTGACCAGTAGTTAAATACAAATTCAAGCCACATTGAGATCCCTACACACCTATCAGAATGTTATAAAAATTCAGCCTTGCCAGAGAAGGTTGCCAAAGACGTGGAGAAACTGGATCACTTAAATGTTAACAGTAGAGATGAAAAATGGTACAGCCATTGTGGAAAAGAATTTCATAATTTCTTTAAAAACTACACAAATAGATATCATACAACCCTGCAGCTATACTCCTGAGCATTTTCCCCAGAAAAATAAAATGTATGCTCCCACAAAAAATGTGTATGCAATGGTTTATATGTAGCTTTATTCATAATAACCAAAACCTAAAAATAACTCAGATGTCCTCCAGGGGGTGACTGATTAAATAAACAGTGGTACACCTATACATGGAATACTATTCTGTGGTTAGAAAGACAAAAGATACTAATATACACACTATCCTGAATTAATCTCCAAATAATTATGCTGAGTAAAGAAAGCCAATTTCAAAGCTATAGACTGTATAATACCATTTATATAACAATCTTGAAATGGAAAATTATAAAAATGGAAACCATATTAGTGGTTAAGAAGTGGCAGGGATGGGTCAGGGCAGAGTAGGGGTGTAGGAGGAGGGGAATGCGGCAATGGATGGCCATGGCAAGTCCTTTGTGTGATGGAAATACTCTGTCAATACCAAAGTCAATATCTTGGCTATGATATTATAGTTTTGTAAGACATTACTATTAGCAAAAACTGAATAAACGGTACATGAAATATGTCTGCCTTATTTCTGTAAAATCAACTGCATGTGATTCTAGAACTAATTCAAACTACAAACCTTAATTTTAAAAAACATTTGAGTAATAAAGTTGTACGGCCTGTCCCTAAGTCCCACACTCAACACTACACTGTAGCAGCCTGCAATGTTTTGCCCTGTCTCTAAGTGACTCCAGTTGTTATAACAAAATTATACTTTTTTTTCCCATTTTCTGTTACTATGATATTTTCTGGCATTTTTTTTCCTAGGTGTCCCTTAGAATTAAGTCCTAGAGCAGACAGCTATAAAACTTTATGATTCAATGCACATATGTGCTAGAAATTTTATGGGCAAGAGTGTATCTTTCCAAAGAGTTCACCGAAGTTAAATGAGTGGAAGATCCTGGGGTGGCTCCTGCTTGAACTCTTGTAAGACAGTCTATGATCGTCACCTTTCCACAGACTCATGTCATGCCTATGCTACTTCCAAATAGGGAAAATACTTCTGAAGGGAACTTGGACTGCTGCATCCATGTATGAAAGAGTTCTCAGCATCAAAAAGGAAAATATCCACTTTAAAACTTGCTGTATTAAAACCTCTGTTAAGTTGAACATTTAAGGGACTGTAACAAACTGGTTAAGATACAGACATGGACAACATAAGCCATGGAATTAAGCCTCCTGTACTGTTAGGTACATGTATTACACGTGCAGTCTATGACAAAGGATCAACTTCAGGAGGCAGCCCAGGGTAGAGAGGCAGTCAACTATGAAGGTTCCACTGTAGTTCCCTTTGAAAAGAGTGGGAAGGTGAAAATCAACATTTGAGTCCTTATCTTTGCTAAATCAAGGGAGTGGGTTGCTGTATGTAATATGTCTTTTCTCTGGTAAACTTTATAATGTGCACATCCAAGTTGTCAGGAGACACAGGCTGGTCTTTTTCTCCTTGATTGATTTTACTGAGCAGGAGGGACTCCACCCCTGGCAAAGAGCTCAGGAAAAGATTTTAGGAAAATTGGAGTCAGAATATGTGAAACCATCTTGTATTAGAGTTCTCTTGAGAAACAAAATCAATAGAATGTGTTTGTTTTGAACAATTGGCTCACCTGATTATGGAGGCAGGGAGATCAGAAATCTTTAGGGTGGCCAGCAGGCAGAAGACACAGGCAACAATTTATGTTGCTGCTGAAGGCTGTAGATCGTCAGGTGCAGAATTTTCTCCTGCTGGGGGAGGGGTTTGAGGTGGGCGCTGTGAAGCCTTTTGTTCTCTTCAACTCTCAGCTAATGAGATGAGATCAACTCACTATGGACAGTCTGTTTTTCTCCAATGTCTACTGATTTACATGCAAATCTCATCCCAGAACATCCTCACATAAATATTCTGAATAAATTTTCATCAATTATCTGTGAACTTTGGCCCAGCCTAGTTGATACATAAAATTAACCATTACCCAAGACAACTACTTTAAGTTAGAGAAAAAATATATATATTCAAAAATAAAACTGAGAAATTTTACTTTATCTGAGATAGTTCAAAGATTGCTTGAAGAATTAAGATAAAAAGGAATCCCTAGTTATTCCCAGAGACTTATTTATAAAAGATATATATAAATAAACAAAAAGATATTCTGTGTCTAGGACAAACAATTTTTCTCATTTTTCTATTGGGTTTGATTTTTATGCAGTAGCATTATTAGTGAGCCTCTGAAACTTACTAGGAACCAAGCACTCTCTGATAAATTTTACTACATGTGTATATTAACTGACTGAGTCATTATAATAAATTAGGAAACAGAATTTACCATTTCATGTTAAAGGTGAAGTAAATAAAGCAAGGAGAAGTTACATAGATTGCCCAAGGTCAAAAACTTAATAAATTTCAGACATAAATTTGAACCCAGGGCACCTAGTTTTGAAGCCGGTGTTCTTAAGCACTGTTATCCAATATCCTTCATTATTGCAACTGAGATTTTCATTTGACTTTGAATCTGCTAGTATAATAAAATTAAGTCTAGCATGCTCTAGTGTTCTGGAGGAGGACTGGTGAGATGAACTCAGAATAATCATCATCTCTGATTCTATTTTCTGATCTGCCAAAGAAGTATAATTATTGCATTGAGTTATAAGAATTAAAGATAAAGTAACAATCACAGTGCTTTGCACACAACAGAATACAGTAATTTGTTTTCTGTCTCTTCTTCCTGCCTCCGTCGCTGGTAACTATATTTCTCCTGCCTTATGTCTCTATAGATGTTCCCAAGTGTACTGGCAAAGGACTGTAAGCTTGCCAAGTCAGAATTTCAGATCAAAAAACAAGAGAACATCATGACCAGAGAATACCTGACACAGGAAATATATTTCGTTGGATGCATATGACTCGGGTTAAGGCAGAATGAAAAATACTAATGGTCTCAGTGGAAAAACAAAAACAAAAACAAAAACACTGCTTCTCTCACTAATGCTCTCACAACATATTGCTGATACCATGTACGTGGAGATTCTCCCTTCCAACAAACAAGCCATCAATTCTTTAGTGAACACCAGGGAAGCGTCTTCTACTCCATTTCAATTCTGATCCTACCTACCTGGAGATCGTGTCAGATCCCACAGGTTGGGGTGTCAGTCCCATGAGACTTGCCCCATTTCAGACACTAGTTGCAAATCTGGACCTCTGGAACTTCTGACTGACCAGCTTGGCTTCAAGTTGTGGTTTCCACTATCCCCTCTTTAGGTTCAATTAATTTGCTAGAGCAGCTCCCAGAACTCAGGGAAACACTTACCTACTTTCATTGCTTTATTATATATAAATAAACTTCTGGATGCAGGGATACATAAGGTAAGGTGTCAAGGATCCTGAGCATAGGACCCCAAATTCATTCCTATGGATTTAGGGTGCACCAGACTCCAGGAGATAAATGAGTTCTGGTTCATCTTCCTGCAAACCTGCACAAGTTCAGCTGTCCAGACGCTCTTGTGCCCCATACTCTTACCTAACAGTGGAAGTTTTATTATTTAAAAGTGTAAAAGAAGTTCCTGGTTCAATCAGGCATGCCTGGAGCCATTTTCACCTGAAAATGTTCCTCATTTTGTTCCTTGAATGATTTTTTTCTTCCAAATCTAAAACCAAGTTTGTAACTGATTAAATAAGAATGATATTTATTACAGCTAGATTTTTCAGAATATTTAGCATAGCTACAAATAATCAGGGGGAGGTTATGAAATTTCCGTTATTTTTTTCTCATAGGTAGACTCAGATTTTTACTTTTCATTTTATTAATAAAATAAAATCTAAGGCTAAAGGATGATGTCCTAAGGTTGTTCATGTCGCTATAAAGCAAAGGTGTCCAACCTATTCATTTGTCTTTTCTGTAGCACATTGGAAGAAAAGGGTGGTCTTGAGTCACATATTAAATAAACAAACACTAAGAAAAGCTGATTAGAAAAAGAAAGAAAAAAGGAAGAAAAGAAAGGAAGGAGGAAGGAGAAAAGGAGAGGGGAGGGGAAAAGTGGAAGAGATGGGTGAGGAGAGGAGAGAACAAAAAAAAAGGAAAGAAAAGAAAAAAACCTGGTCACTGGTCCCTGCATACTTTTCATGATATCCAACACAACACATAAGCAAATGTAAGTCCTCACAAAATCTGCATGTGGTCTGTAGGCTGTAGGTTGGGCACCCCCCACAAGGATTAGAAATTACCTGTGCCTAGGTAATTTATAAAGAAAACAGGTTTATTTAGTTTGCAGTTCTGCAAGCTGTACAAAAAGCATGGCACCAACATCCGCTTCTGGGGAGGGCTTCAGGGATCTTCCGATCATGGGGGAAGGGGAGGGTGGGGCAGGTATGTCACGTGGCAACAGAGCGAGGAGCAGGGAAGGTGCTGCTGTTCGCACAAACAGCTCTGCAGGGAACTGACAGTGAAAACTCACTCAGCACGGTCAGGACGCACCGTGCATGTGACTCGGGACTGATCCACCTGCACCGCCCAAACTCTTCCCAGGAGGCCTCACGAGGGATCACATTTCAACATGAGATTTGTATAGAACAAATACCCAAGCTGTATCATTTGTGAAAACCTATAACATCAATGAAACTATCCTGAGTAAAATAAATTTATTTTTTATCACTCTGGGATTTGGAACCAGCCTTTTCTTCAGGGTGATTCACATGGAACTTAATCCGCAGGCAGCTTTCCTCAGGGTTTCTGCGGTGTGGACGCCTGACCCCGTGTCATTATTCAGGCTCACCACGGTGACCAATGCCTAAATCACCCTCTCGTCCAAAGTTCCTCGTTCTTTATGTCTTTAACCCCTGAATATACTTCCATCATGATTAATGCAGACAACCCACAATAATTTATGTTCTTTCTCAGTTAAAAATATGTATTTTTAATTTTTTTTAAAGTTTTTTTGTAACCAGGAACAAAGACAAGAACAAGGACAGACAAGTTCATGTCACAGGATTACACATTGTGGTCCCTGGGAAACCCACAGACAAACCAAAATACATCCAAGCCTATAGACAGAATGCAGTTAGAAATTTAAAAGCCATCAGGAACGCATGTATCTATTTATCATGGGCAGAAATTCTCCCAGTCATTAGATCTCTGATTTTCTCTAAATGTCAAGATTGTTTTTAAATTTCATAGTCTGAAATTTGCATTGTTTTACCTGAAGTGCTCAATAGTAGCAGGATTGTATCATGGTTTCTGAATTCTAAATTTCTGAAAGGCACCTCTAATTGCCCTAATACTTTAATCAGGGCCCCACAAGTCACAGGGAATGAAATAGCATCCCTCTTCCTCAAATATAAAATTTGAAAGGACACGTCCTTTACACAGGTATATTAAATATGTATCCATTGTTTCTCTTCCCTCCTGTGACAGTTATAAATATTTCTTTATTTTAGACTCCCTTTTCCTGTAACCCAGCTCCTACAATGTCTTCCACCTGATTTCACTGCCTGCAGCTTTTCACTGCTTTGTTAAATTCTCCAGGAATCCACAAATGAAGTCTTCGTGACTTTTAGGAATGGAGACTATATGCCAGTAGAATTTTGATGAGAATAAAGGAGAAGAGCAAGGAATTGATTTGAAAAAATCATGGACTTTGGGGTTAGAGCGACCAGATTTGTAATCTTGGATCTTTTATGAATTATTTGCCACACATAAAATTGCTTAACTTCTAAAAATCTTTAGGTTCTTTTCTGAAAAAATGTGAGTTTTTGCAGTTAGTATGGAATACCAGGAGCTTTGCGAAGAATAGGAAAAGAAGCCTGACAGGATGGCATATTTCTTTATTAATCCTCAAGACTCCAGAGACTAGTTCAAGCCTTGTTGACTTGGACTAGTCACCTGAAAATATCTGATAGGTCAGCAGAATCAGAATAGTTTCAAAGTGTTTTCAATTTCACTTTGTGATATTATTGCTGGCTTTTCACATAATCTCTCTTTTCCAAACATTCTTCTCACAACATATATTAGACATGCAAATAAGACCTAATGGTTAATTAAGACAAAAGTATTACAGATACTTTCACAAAAGTATTGATATTATATTTAAGAGCACCAGAATGCTAAGATTAACTGTTCTATCTGTTTATCATCCTGAAAATGTATTTTGAGTCTAGAATGAGAACAGAGCTATATTCAGAGTTTTCTAGTCTGAGAGCTTTCTTCTATTAGTCGAATCTGAACAGGATTATGCTATGGTTAGGCAAAACTCTAGTGGCCGCCCTCAGTGGGAAAGGTGGTGTGGAGGAAATTAACTTGAGGCAAGGAAATAATAATAGCCTAAAACGTAGATTTTCATTTTTATTTAGATAGTAATTTTCTGACTCAATAATAGCATTTATGGTGGCATTCATTGACTTGGTTTCAGTAAAGTTTCCAATCACAGATGTTATTAATTTCCCTCAGAAGCCACAGACTACAACATATTGCAGGATCTTTGATTTATCTCTTTCAGAATATCACACAAAATTTTATTTGGACAGAGGAAAAGGCAAAAGAGAAAATCTAAAAGCAAATGATTGTAAAACCAAGTACTTATACTTTAGTGCAAAACTTTGGTTCATATTTAAAATTAAATTTTATAGTAACTGAAGTGAAAACTCAAAAGTATGTTTTGTGATTTTCTCTCTCTTATTTTGTGCCCCACATATTATGCATTCTATTTATATTTTAAATTTCATAGATTTTGATATAACATTTGGCAATTAGTAAATCAGAAAGAGTAATGTTACTCAAAGTTTATGTTTGAGGTAAAACTATCTAAAATGTATACAGGACAGATCTTTAAAAATATTTTAAAAGCTAAATTTTTAATAGCACATATTTACCTAGACAAATATGACTATAAAAAATCTCTACCCGAATTTTTAGAAAAGCCATTGTCTCTATCGTTCCTTAATACCAGTCACATGCAATGTTATTTCCATTCAATTATGTCCAGCTGCCTTTTGACCTTTCACCATGTTTGTGTCCAGAATTGACAATTAAGTATGCAATTTGGCCTCTCGGCCCTTGGGTTAAACAAAATTGACATGACCCATGGTTTATCACTGCTATCACAAAGCATGGACAGATATTGACAAAATGATCTCAGCTAACCTACATACCAAATTGGAAATCTGGAACCAGGGACTGAATCTCCAAAGAGAGAAATTCTTCATGTGCTCACAGGCTGTTGTTCTATACAGTGCAGTGGAAATATGCAACTTTGTGGTATTGAACACAAGATACCACAAGAGTTTTCCTAAGAGAAATTGGAGTGACTATACATCCCTATAAATCACCGTTCAGATTAAAGAAAAACTCTAGTGGAAAGATAAATGGCTTAGTACAAATCTATCAAAGTGAAGTGGGGAAGGGATTTCTATTATCTATAAATCCTTTATTTTAGATACCATAAATTGTATGGAAAGAGCCATCAGGATAAAAGAATGTGTATTGGGGAGTCCAATTTTTGCCATAATTGGAAAAATAAAACTATGAGGAAGAATTGGTAGTGACAGTAAAGTTTAGTGGAAGGAAGAAAAAAATTATGATATGAAAGTTATAGCAACCAAAAAAGACTGTGAGAATATCTTCCTGCCCTAGCACCAAAAGTAGAATTCCGGATAATTTCTCCTGGTCTGGATTTACTTGAACATTGTAAGTGAACAAATGAATAAGTGGGAATGATGACAGATATATTATAATATGAAAAATAGTAATAACAACAGCTCCATGATAGACAAGTAAGAAGTTAACACTGTCTGGGAAATTACAGAGATACATTTTGTGACTAGCCTTCTTTTTAGCTATATAATTTAGTCAATGAAAGACTGAACTATTTGACTTGGACAGTTGAAGCTAGCCACTGAGAGTGAATAATCTCGCCGGAATTATGATTTGTCTGAATAATAAACCATTGAAAGAGAGGAAAAAGAGAAACGTATAATATAGTATTACTTCTTCCTCTACCTCCCCTATGATTTTATTGTGCCCTTGTAATTGGTTTTCACTTTTCCCCTGTATCTACTTAGTCTGAATATATTATATCAAGCCTCTAAGTTTGGCAGTAATTTTGAATATTTAGACTGGATGGTGAGCCAAGCCACTAGTATTGGTTTCACATAAAGTTAAGATTTTTCATCATAGAATATAAAGGAAAATTTGATTTACATTAATGTAGACTATTCCATGCCTAATTTTCAAATTTAGAGTTCAATGACACTTTTAGTAAGTACTTCATTAACTTTTGTTTAGCCACATTGTCTTTCATTTATTAATTATACAAAGGTTGGTGTTTAAATATCAGAGATTTTGAAATCTGCTTTTGGACTCTGGATTTCTTAAAGAAAACAAATGCATCTGCGCATTTTCCTTTTTGAGAACATGAAAAGTAATACGTTCAGACACGAGTGCACAAAATTGCATCATGCAGCATATCAAATAACTAAAACCAATGCCCATGCAGCCACCAAGTAGGTTCAGAAGAAAAATTGCTGCCTTCCCGGAGTCTGTCATATGTTCCTGCCCAATCACACCACTCTCCCAGAATAACCACTATGCTGAATTTCATGGTAATTATTATAGCATCTTAGTTTTCTTTATATTTTGCCACCCAGAATGTATGCCCCAATGATCCCACAAGTAACACATACTCCAACGTTAATGGTAATTACATATTTATTTTTATTCATGATATTACTACTATGTGTATGTCTCTAAGTCAATGCTATTCATAACTTTTTTGACTTTTTATGAAAGTATTCACATTGTACATTTTATTTTTTATTTGTATCTTTCACTCAATATTATGTTTAAATAAAATATTTACATGTAGCTAGAGTTTACTAAATTTTATCATTTCTTGTTTGTTAATTTATATGTGGGTATAATTTATCCATTCTACCACTGATGGACATTTCAGTTGTTGTGAGATTTAGGCTAATATGAGCAAAGCTGCTATGAATATTCTTGACATTTATTCTGATGTACATATATATGACTTTGTCTTTACCTCAGACTGAAATTTTTCATTATGAATGTGGATATCCTCAGCTTTACTATATAAAGACAAACTGTTTTCCAAATAACTTCTACCAGATAGATATCAGAGAATTGTTGTATACTTTAGCCGATATTGGATTTCCAGTCTCTTTTGTTTTATTCCAATCTGTTGTGTATGTGTGTATGTTGTAGTGTTTCATGGTGTTTTGTGATTCTTAATGAGTCTGACTGCCATTTCCTGTTTTTTTTTTTTTTTACAGTTTAAGCAGTATTTATTTATTTATTTATTTATTTATTTTTTATTGAATCATAGCTGTGTACATTAGTTCAATCATGGGGTACAATGTGCGGGATTCACATGCAATCTGAGATATTTTTATCAACCTGATTGACATAACATTCATGAGATTTTCTCATTTACTATGTGAAAACATTTTTGATCCGTAGTTAGAAGTTTTTTTAAAGCAGATTTTAAAGCAGTGGTTCTCAACCTTCCTAATACAGTATTTAAACTGTATTAAAGGGTTGCGGCATTTGCTTGAAGGCAAAAGAGAAGGAACAAACAGAAAATATATAGTAAAATGGTAGGTCCAGATCCAGACATATTAACTGGGAGGAACTGTATTAAAGGGTTGTGGCATTACAAAGGTTGAGAACCACCGCTTTAAAGCAACTATTAAATAAGTATTTTAATAAGTAATAGTAAATGCATTTAAAATAAATTGAAAAATAGAAAATATCAGTAAGAAAAAACCAGAAGATGTAAAGAAGAATAAAATGGATATACTAGAACTAAAAATATAATTACCAAAATCAAATAACTCAGTAGATGGGCTTATTCACAGAATGAAGATGACAGGAGAGTCAGTGAACTTTGAAGATAGATCAACAGAAATTATTCAATATGCAGGAGAGATGGGGGAACGACTGGGGGCAAAAAACAGAGCCTCAGAGTCCTGTGGGACAATAACAGGAAATCTAATAGTCATGTCTTTGGGGTCCCAAAGAAAAGGAGGGCCACAGAGCTGAAAAAATATTTGAAGAAATAATGTGTGAAAACTTCCCAAGTTTAGCAAAATACATGAACTTACAGATTTCAAAAGGTCATGGCCCCAAACAAATCCTGAAGAATCCATTCCCATTCAAGTTGTTGGAAACAAAAGACAAAGAAAAGATTTTAAAAGCAGCCAGAGAAAAATTACATAGATAAGGGAAAATGATTCAAACGTGACATATTTCTTCTCTTCAGAGACCATGGAGGCCAGAGGAAGTAGAACAATGTTTTGAAGTGCTAAAAGAATTAACACAGATTTCTATATCTAGCAAAAAGTATTCTTCAGGAGTAAAGGTGAAAGGAAGTTGTTCTCAGTTGAGTAAGAAAACTCATTGCCAGCAGACAGTCTCTGAAAATTGCTAAAGGAAGTTATTCAGAGAGAACGGAAATGATAACAAAAAATTGTGAGCATTAAGGATGAAGGAAGAGTAACAGAAGTTCTAAATATAATACTCTATTTTTTTTTCCTCTTGAGTTCTTTGAAATGTAGGTGAAAACAAAAAAATATATAGCATTGTTTAATAAGGTTGTCAATGTACATAGATGTGATATATATAAGACAACTACAGCATAAAAGGGAGAGAGAAATGAGGCCCTATATGGTTTTTTAAAATTCTACTTGAAGTGATAAAATCTCAATTCTTAGTGTATACGTTGAAATCCCCCCCCCCCCCTTTTTTGAGGCAGGATCTCTTTTACTCAGGCTGGAGTGCAGTGGCACAATCATAGTTCACTGCAGCCTCAAACTCCTGGGCTCAAGTGATTCTCCCTGGTAGGTGGAACTACAGGAACATACCACCATACCTAGGTTTATTTTTTGTAGAGATAGGGTCTTACTTTATTGCACAAATTGGCCTCGAAATCCCAGCCTCAAGTGATCCTTCTGCCTTAGCCTCCCAAAAGTTCTGAGATTATAGGAATGAGCCACTGTGCTCAGTGAATACTTAACTATAAACTATATCAAGAAATGTTTTCAAAAACACAGTAGATAAATTTAATTCAACCCAGAAGAGGGCAGAAAATGGGAAAGAGCTTGAAGGCAAAACAGAAGGAACAAATAGAAAATATATAGTAAAATGGTAGGTCCAGATCCAGACATATTAACCACCACAATAAATGTAAATAATTTATCTAAATGTGAATACACTAATTAAAAGAAATTTCTATAATTAACTTTGTTTTTAATCAGTGAAATTGTAAGCTGTTTCAAGAATGATATAGGTAGGTTACCGTAGAAAATGAAGCTAGGCATGGTGGCTCATGCCTGTAATCCTAGCACTTTGGGAGGCTGAGGCAGGAGGATTGCTTGAGGCCAGGTGTTTGGGATCAGCTGAGCAAAGACCAAGACTTCCGTAGTGGCATGACCTGTAGTTCTAGCTACTAAGGTAGCTGAGGCAGGAGGATCACTTGAGCCCAGGAGTCTGAGGTTGCAGTGAGCTATGATGATGCCATTGCACTTTAGCCTGGGCAGCATAGCAAGACACTATCTCAAAAATAAAATAAAGTTAGAGGGGATATATTAAAAGCAGAAAATTAGATTTCAGGGCAAAAAAAATGACAATAAGTAAAGAAGAATATTATACAATGGTAAAAGAGCTAATTCACCAAGAAAAGTTAATGATTATAAATGTGTATATACCTCACAACAGAGGTTCAGAATTTCTGAAGCAAAAACTGGCAGAAATGAAAGGAGAAATAGATAATCCATAATTATACTTGAAAACTGTTAGACTCCTTTCTCAGTAATTGACAAATACTGGACATTAAATCAGCAAGGATATAGAGGAACTGACAGCCAACTGCATCAGATTAATATGTATAGAACACATTTTATATCAGTAGCACAGTTCACATTATTTTCAAGTGTACATGAAACATTCAACAAGGTAGACCATCTTTTAGGGTCATAAAAGGAAAAAAAAACCTTTAACGAGTTTAAAAGAGTTGAAATCATACGAACTATGTTCTTTAACCATAATGAAATTAAATGAGAAATCAATAAAAGAAAGATAATAGGAAGATCTTGAAATACTTAGAAATTACTCAGCATACTTCTAAATAAGCCATTGGCAAAGAGGACGTAATTCAGGAAAATTAGAAAATGTTTTGAACTGTTTAAAAAAATGGAACATGTCAAACAGTGAGACACAATATATGCTATGTTGTATACTGTAATATAAGGTAAGCCAGTTAGCAATATGTGAATGCTTGTACCATTATTTACTCATTATGGACACACAAAATCAATAAAATGCTCAGATAGCAAGTTTTGTGGTATTTTACATTCACCCAATTGGTAAAACAAGCCTGTTGATTTGGCAGGTAAGTATTAAATAATCATGTTGTCGGATGAGTAAGGGAAAAAGTAAAAACCTCAACAAAGTAGGATGATGCAGCTAAAGCAAAGCTTAGTAGGAAATTGATAGTATTCAATGTTTATATGAGGAAAAATCAAAGTTCTCAAGTCAATAATCTGAGTTTCCACCTTAAAAAATGGAAAAAGAAGAGCAACCCCAAAGTCAGCAGAAGGAAGGTAATAGTAAAAATAAGACCGCCAGCCTGAGCAAGAGTGAGACCATCTCTACTAAAAATAGAAAGAACTAGCCGGGTATTGTGGCAGGTGCCTTGTAGTCCCATCTACTTTCAAGTCAGAGCCAAGAGGATTGCTTCAGCCCAAGAGTTTGAAGTTACTGTGAGCTATGACACCTTGGCACTCCCCAAGGCAACAGACTGAGACTCTGTCTCCAAAAAAAAAAAAAAAAGATGAGACCAGAAATCAATGAAATTGAAAACAAGAATAGAGAAAAATTAGTAAAACTGAAATCTGGCTATTTGGAAAGATCAACACAATTGATAAGCCTTTTTGCAAGACTGACAAAGATAAATGAAGATACAAATTAGCAATATCTAGAATGCTAGGACACCCACCCCCCAACTTCTTCAAAGGGTAATAAAAAATACTACACCTATTTAAGAACTCAGAGGTAATAGACCAATTCCCCCCCCCCAGCGGTAAGACAGAATTTATTTACAGAAAAGAATACAGAAAATCTAATTTGGGTTTTAATTTATATTTCCCTCTGAATAATGATGTTGAGAATTTTTCATATATTTATGGCCATTTGGATATCTTCTTTTGAGAAATTATCTGTCCAAGTGTTATTAATTTTTTAATTGGATTATCTTTTGTTATTGATTTAAAAGGGTTCTTTATATATTCTAGTTAGTAATCCTTTTTTAGAAATATGTATTGTGAATATCATCTCCCATCTGTGGATTGCCATTTGCTTTAAAAAAAAAATTTTTTTTAAGATATGCTTTTTTGTGTTTTTTGTGTCCTGTTTAAAGAATTTTTTCTCATTGTAGGTTCATGAAAATATTTTCCTCCCTTTTCTGCTAAGCCTTTCAGACTGAGAATATGTTCTACCTTGAATAAACTTTTATATAGTACAAAGCAGGAATCAATGTTTAGTTTTTTACATATAGATATCCAATTGCTTTAGCATCAGTTTTTGTGAACACTGTCTTTCCCCCACTGAACTGCAGTGGGATCGTTCTTATAAATCCGGCAACCATATAATGGGTCTTCCTATTCTGTCTCATTACTTTATTTTTCTATCTTTATGCCAAAATTACACTGTCCTAACTATGCAGCTTTATAGTTTAAGTCTTGTAATATGATAGTGAAGATCCTCAAAATTTTTTCTTATTCTTTGAAATTGTATGACTACTCTAGGTCTTTTGCTTTGCCATATAAAGTTTCAAATAAATTCGTCAATATCCACCAAAAAAAATTTCCTGGGATGTTGATTAGGTTAAGCTGGATCTATAAATCAATTTGGAAAAATTCACATCTTAACAACATTGAATTTCCAATCCATTGACATGGACTACAGCCATACCACCCTGAATATGCTCAATCTCATCTAATCCATGGACATGAAATATCTCTCCATTAGGTCTTTCAGTTCTCTCAATACCATGTTATGTTTCATTCTTGAACAACTTCAGTTCAGTCTAAGTATTTAACTTTTTTACTTGATTATAGATGGTACCATAGCTTAAATTTCACTTTCCCAATTGTTTGTTGCTAGTTATAGACATAGAAATAATTTTAAGTACATTGCCTTTGAACTCAGTGATCTTAATATACTTATTAGTTATAATTAGGCAATAGTTTGTAGATTTTTTTGATTTTCTACATATGCCATCATTTCATCTATTAATAAAAATATATCTCTTCTCATTTTCCCATTCTTACATGGTCCACTCTTCGTATCCCTTGGTTCGGTATCTGTGGATTCAACCAACTGCAGATCAAAATTTTTTTTTTTTTTTTTTTTTTGCAGTTTTTGGCCGGGGCTGGGTTTGACCCCACCACCTCCGGCATATGGGGCCAGTGCCCTACTCCTTTGAGCCACAGGTGCTGCCCAATACTATTTTTTTTTTAAATGATGGTTATATCTATACTGAACATGTGTTAACTTTTTTCTTTCTTTACTACCTAAATAATACAGCATTAACAACTACAGTATAACATCTGTAAATGACATAGGCTA
>CAUYON010179852.1:0-22650 GCA_963573935.1 Arctocebus calabarensis
AGTCCCAGCTACTAGGGAGGCTGAGGCAAGAGAATCGCTTAAGCCCAAGAGCTGGAGGTTGCTGTGAGCAGTGTGACGCCACGGCACTCTACCAAGGGCGATAAAGTGAGACTCTGTCTCTACAAAAAAAAAAAAAAAAAAGAAAGGCAAATGTAAAACAAAGTTTATTGAGGAAGAGAAAGCCAGGTTAACAGAGCAAGGTACATTCATCATAGACAGCAAATGGACCCCACTGCCATAGCAAGTAGGCCAAGAGGCCTGGGGTATGGCCGGCGCTTCTGTTTTACATGGTCTGGGTCAGGCCTGCCTGTGGTTCACCTTGGAACCAGAGTCTTACATGTGCACCTCCCATGAACCTCTCCGAGACCTCCTGGGGGCAGGGGTGTGTGGACTCAATGTAGACTAAAGTTGATGATGTGATAATTAGCTTAAGGCTGTTCCAGATTGGCTCTGAGACCCCACTGCTCCGTGGCTGGGCTGAAGCACTTTCTATACCTTAGTTCTGACTGGTAATCGGCAGGATAGTTCCTCCTCCCCAGGTGCAAGCAATCATGTGGGACAGAATTAAGGTGGGCGGCACCAAGATGCAGGGCTGGGGCTTCCATCTCTGTCCTCCTTCCCCACAAGAGCTGGATTTCTCACTGACTACCTAACACAGAACAGTTGGGTTTAGAAATGACTTCCAGATCATCTAGCCTCTAGATGTGGTCCCAAAGTCAGGAGAGTAATTTGCTCAATGTCATGTCACCAGTCAGTGCCAAGGTCAAGGTCAAAACCCAGATCTCCCAGCTCCCAGACCAGTGCTTGGAGCACTATGAGCAGATCTTTATAATGTAACTGGGAAGTCATTGCACAGCCCCCAGGGGAGGCCAGGGCTGTGCAGCATACCCCTCAGGGGTAGAGGAATGGGGGTTGGCCAGCAGGTCACCCTCTCTCCTGCAGCATTGAAGTCCCCCCCCCAAAGGTGCTTCCCACCCTTTCCATTTTACCTTTAGCCTCCAGGTGACCCAGTAGCAGCTCCTGGCTGAGGCTGGTGTGACTGATGCCACAGCCAGCAGCCAGACTGTCTACAGTTCACACAGGCACTAATTGCTGTGGTTGTTCCTGCTGTGGAACCCTATTTCCCTGGGTCTAGAGGGTCTACCTGGTGTCCCAAGAGACCCCCATCTCTCTTCTCCCATTGGCCCCACCGCCCGTCTCTGCCCTTGTCTGTGTCTTTCTTCTCTAACTCCTCACTGCTGCCTTCTTAAATCCAGAATTCTCCATAAGCAGCATTGCAGCTCATCCAGCAAGCACAGGCTTGGGTATCTCCTATTCCACGTAAACTTCTGTCTCCTCTGATCTCCCTCCTGGACTTCCTACAGCCCCAATGACTCACACCACCCAACCCTGGTGATACAGCCTGTAGGTCATCGTTGCCTGTGAGTACAGGGGTGGGGGTGGGGCTGGTTGGTCTCCCCTGCTCAGACTGTGAGCCCAGCGAAAAACACACTGATCTCCGATAGTCACATGACAATGGACAGGACAAAACAGACCTTTTTATTTTTTGATTTTAAAAAATCTAACAGATTACAAAAGATTAGCGTGATCGTTAGCAGTGGAGCTAATATAAATAAATTGGTCACAAATTAGCTTCACAGTCTGGTGTTCTCCGGCCCCTGATGCTACCCATGGTGAGATTTGGTACAGAAATTCAGAATTCTTCTCTCTCCTCCACCTCGCCTCTAACCTTTCTAAGGATTTCTATGAATTATTCATCAGCCATGCCCACTTCTGCCTTGGACTGATGACCAGACAACTTCTTGTAGCCTCTGTTCTTCCTGCAGGGATGCTTCTCTGAGTCCCCAACAGTGTCTTGGTGACCATGGCACTAGTCCTTGATGCCACCAGCCCTGCTGACGATACTGTTGCCGGGCCAGTGAAGGAGAGGCGCACTCAGGCCAGCTGGAGGCAGTCTTTGGTTGTTTTTCCCAAACAAAGTGAAACTGCTTTGACATCAAAGGAGGGAACTGGAGAGCATCAGGCTGAGAGATTTCCATTTTTATTAACATTCTCTCCAAACTTTCTACCTTTTCAGCAGTCTGACAATCCCTCTAAAACATAGCCTTGACCCTGGAAGGCCTTGGGAAGACCGTTGAACAAGAGTACCATAAAAGCAGCAGTTTTAAAAAAGGAAAAAAAAGAAAGAAAAAAAGAAGAAAAAAAGAAAAGAAAAAAGAAAAAAAAAAAAGCAGCGGTTTTAACATCACAAAAATAACAGCCGTGAGGCCGAATGGAAAAGGATTTGGAAGTCCAGAAAAAGGATGTGTTGGTGCACATGTACACACACCCTGCAAACCCCTATTTTGATGGCATCCACCATCATGTCATTGAAAAATGTTCAAAATGAACCTGAAGAAAAGTTTCTTAATGAAAAGTTGAACCCTGCAGTAACAAAGGCTGAAAGGAAGACCGGGTGAGGGCAATCCCTGGGCTCCTCCTTGCAGCTGCTCTTCCCGCCCACCTCCCTGCCCAGCTGCTCGTCTCTCTCCCTTCCCCTAGTT
Source organism: Arctocebus calabarensis (assembly GCA_963573935.1). NCBI lineage: Eukaryota > Metazoa > Chordata > Mammalia > Primates > Lorisidae > Arctocebus > Arctocebus calabarensis. Next base: position 2,544 of record CAUYON010179852.1, read on the forward strand.
TGCCCCTGAACAAGTCATTTACAAGAGATGGCTGTCTTGGAGCATAAAGAAATAATTTAAAAAATCTTCAAAAGGCTGGCAGCATAAAAATCCCTGGCTCTGTCGTTTCTCTGTTTCTGCAAGCAGCAAAAGATCCATAATTCTCACACTTAATGTAATTCCAAGGCATCTAAAGTGATTTACAGTCGGTTTACTCAATACTTCCAGCTTTATTTAATGTAACAGTTATGGCACATAAAAAGTTTATTGAAAATCCTTTGGGAGTGCGATTGAGTAAGAAAGAGTCGTTGCTAATACCATTACAGAAACAGAAGGAAAGGATTCAGCCTGTTTTTTTTTTTTTTTCCCCTGTGACCTTTATGGTTCCACAAACAAGGGTTCTGCAGGAAAGGTTTCCTCTCAGTCCCTTCATGTGTATGTGCACACAGCAAGCGACAGCGCTGAAATCTTGGCTGGTTCTGGGAGGCTCTTTTTCAAGACTGGCTAGGTAAGTGACTTGGATGGTAGCCCTTGGTTTAGATTACCCTGGAGTCTCTATTATTATGCAGAATCCAGATTCAGAAAGGTCTGTGAAGAAAATGATCATTTTTTTCCCCCTCTAAACTGACCAGTTCTCTGTGTTTTAATAAACCTCACTTTCCTGCTGGCTTTGGGCATTCCCCTCAAGTTCCCCTGGCTGTGGGTGTGGGGAAGAGTGTGGATGCAGGAAACACCCCCCCATACCCTTTCTAGAATGGCAGGCAGGGCCCTGCTATGGAGAGGACGGAGCTGCTATTCCCCAGGTCTCCATGCTGGCTTCCTTTTTGATAGGAAATAATCTATTAAAATCACGCCTTTCCCTATGGTCACTGTTAAAACCTTCTACCTTTGTCCACTTATCTTCCAATTGGCTGTAAAAGAAAACGGAGACCCAGAAGATGGCAGGGGAGGAGGCCAACTTCCTGGTGTGACTTCCACAGAAATGGCTTTTCTTATCTACTGAGGAACAATGTTATTTCCTATGTAGCTCACCCAAGTGATCACTTATATTTAGGGATCCTAAGAAGATCTCTAGTGACAAGGGAGCAGACATTGGAGCAGATATTATGTAGCATTTAGACCCTTCCTTGAACTTCTCTGCTAAATGTGCATCTAAGTTCCTGTCATAGGATGATTCTTCATCTCTTTGGTAACAGTATACCCTTGGGAGTTTGTCTCTCTCATACATGCACACATGCACACACCACCCCCAGCTTTGGGAAATAATGTATTCTTTTTCTTACACATTTTTATGACAACTGTAGTTATACTGTCTTATATACACAAATATAGAAAACAACATCAAACATGCTCAAAGAATGTAATTTCAAATAACATTCATTACAAAGTATTTTCATTTCTGCCTAAACAAAGTATCCTACACTAAATATGTTTAAAGTCTTTCATATTAGTGGCTGGTTTTGGTGTCTCATGCCTATAGTCCTAGCTCTGGGAGGCCACGGTGGGGGAGGATTGCCTGAGCTCAGGAGTTTGAGACTAGCCTGAGCAAGAGTGAGACCCCATCTCTGCTAAAAAAAAAACAAAAAACAAAAAACAAAAACAAAAACAAAAAACCTAGCCCTGCATTGTGGCAGGCACTTGTATTCCCAGCTACTCAGGAAGCTGAGGTGAGAGGATCCTTAGGAGCCTGAAGTTGCTGTGAACTTGGCTGACACCATAGCACTCTAGCCCTGGGGACAGAGTCAGACTCTGTTTCAAAAAATTAAAAAAGATAAAAGAAAAGAAATCTTCATATTGTTGCAAAATCATTAATAGGATGATTGTTTTACTGAGTGGTAATTCTAGGATGCTTGCAGGATCTCTTGAAGCTATTTGTCCTTTCTCCAAATGGTGTTCACACATGCACTTGTGTATACGTGCACCCTTACACACTGTTTGTCGGTTCCTCACTTTCCTGATTGCTTTTAATTTTCTTTTCCTTTTAACTTTCTTTCTCTAATATCTTTACTGAGTAAGACACCAGATAGTCACGTCAGAAGCTTGGTTTTGTGATGTGTATTGTAGTTTCAGTTTTCTACTTGCTTTCTGCTTCTTACTTATGCTCCTAATATTTTTTGTTGGTAGTTAAGTATTGGGCATCAGTGTGACTGTATATCATATACAGGTGTGTGTGGACATAGTATATTTATGCATACATTTGCTGGTGTGACTTGATGCAAAATGAATAATAGCTACTCAGTCCATTTGCATTGAACTGAGGGACCCTGGGAGGCCAACACTCCAAGTCCTCTGCATGGAGAGAAAAAGGTGGGACCCTTCCTAATGATCCTCACAGGCTTTTATTGCAATCTCAGGCATGAGAAAATGCAGCACAGTGGCAAGCTTCAAAGACAACATCAACATTAAAAAATAAGGAGTTTTTTTTTAACTACCTGAATTAATTCTTAACACATTCTTTTACTGCACTTCTGCCTTGCCTTTTTCTTATCAGTACTCAGTATGACTTAGTGTCAGGACAGTGTGTTGTGTCTGGTGAGTATTGTTTTTAGTACTCAGGGACAGCAGTGATACTTGGCTTTTTCCAAGATTCTTCTTTTCCTAGTGCCTGGAACCTTTAACACTATGCTCTATCCTACAACACTTGAGGATTAATTTTAAAAATCAATTTACAAAATTTCCTGAGAAAATTACTTTGAGGTGATCGTATATTTCTGTGCTAACTCATTCCCTGTCAGAGAAGTGTGATGCCAACTTAACGTGATTGGCTCTGGTAAATCCTTGTGAACTTCTGGTAATGACTGCACCTCCAACACCCAGCACAAGGGCCTCACTTCATCCCTGACTTCACCTATTTGTTTCAGCAGTCTGAGGATTCTTTTCTGTCATGGAGAGCCCTTCCTTGTTCCTTTTCCTCACTAAAGAGCCTTACCTGAATCCAGAGAAGAGTTTGTGTGTCAGGCTGAAGTTTGGGGCACTCTGTCACCACTACCTTTGTGTCTTTGGGGAGGGCATTTTATTTTATTTTATTTTATTTTATTTTTTGTAGCGACAGAGTCTTACTTTATTGCCCTCGGTAGAGTGCCGTGGTGTCACATAGCTCACAGCAACCTCCAAATCCTGGGTTTAGGCAATTCTCTTGCCTCAGCCTCCCGAGTAGCTGGGACTACAGGCGCCCGCCACAATGCCTGGCTATTTTTCTGTTTTGCAGTTCAGCTGAGGCCAGGTTCAAACCCGCCACCTTTGGTATATGGGGCTGGCACCCTACTCACTGAGCCATAGGTGCCGCCCCAGGGAGGGCATTTTAAAGTTCATTGGGAAATGTCTTTAAATTGGTCTCTGATAGCAACTGAACGATACAGTGCTTCACAAATGTGCTTTGTCATGTGGATCAAATTGAATCTCCTGCCAATGACTAGCTGAGTAGGTATTATCACATTTAACGTATGTGGAAACTGATTCTTGGATTAAGTGATTCAATTAATACTACAGACTTGGGAAGTGGCAGAGCTGGGACTTGAAGCATCTGGTAACTCCAAACCCTCTGCCTCATGAAGAACAGATATTCCCTGTAGTTTGCAAAGCAAGTGATGTCATTCAACATCAACTTTGGGTGCTCTAGCAATACAGACGAGGTGACAATCTACATGTGAGTCCTGTACTTCACATTCTCTTCTTGAATGATCTTACTCTCAATGAATGCTACTGAGGAATTATGTAATAAGGAATAATATTGCCTTCATCCTAAGTTTATTTTATTTTAATCAAGAACTTCCTAAAGACCCAAGCCCTTTAAGTCTAAAATAAATAAATGTCTTGTGGCAGAATTCAGTTTTTTTGTGGACAGTGACAGTGAACTTTCGGTATCTTTCCAGTGCCCATTTTCATATAAGAGGAGCTCAGTGGTCACCAAATTGCCTGACACATTCCTTGGTCAATGTGGGTCCCCTCTCAGTCACAAAAGGGGTAGTTGTAGCAGGAGCCACCAGAGGGCAGCAGAGGGCCAGAACTGCCCTTCAGTCTGGAAAGTGGGTTAACTTCCCCACCCCACGAAAAGGCTAAGGGGAGTCCAACGGTATTGCTACATGTGACTTACATACTTCTCCCAGGCAGAGCCCTTCTTCTGGGCCAATGCCTCCATCCCCCAGCTGCTGGGAACACTGGCTGCTGGCAGATGCTGAAGTGCTGAGAATAGCCCTGCTCAGGGAACAGCTTGGCTCAAGGCTGTGTTTTGCTAGGGGAAAGGCCAGTGACAGATGTGTGCAGGGCTAGAGAGGCTTGACCCTCTCACTTCAGATTTTCCAAGCTCTAAAGCTCCCGACCCGATTGAAGCCTTACTTTTGGGCCAGCTACCCCTTCTGTCTAATTCTGCCTCTGGGTAGCCTAACAGGTGGTCCCCAGAGAGCGCCTTCAGATTGCCAGGCACCCCTCAGCATCACTCAACCCCTTGGTATAGAAGAGCCCTAGCTAAGCTGCAAGGCTAAAGGTGTAAACCCACATCTGCCCTGGAGCACTCATGAAACTTGCATAAGGAGTCCACAGTCAGAGGTGGGAGCAGACCCAGAAAGAGCTGTCAGGCTGGGATCAGGCAGGAAGTAATGGGGACTCAACCAGAATCCAGTCCAAGGTCCAACAGGATTGAGGCCACAAAAGCCAGAACTGAAAGGAGCAGAGTGGGCCAAGGATGGGAATACAATTGTTTTAATAACAATTGCTATTTTCGTGCTATAGAAGACACGGGTGGTTAGATCTATATTCCCTATCCTCTACTCTCCTTTCTACCTCTGTCTCCCACACTCAGGGCCCCACCAAGTTCCCCTCATCCTTGGGTTGACTGCACTTGCGGCTCAGATCGCACAGCACATTCAGTCACGCTGCCTGTGAACGCCTGGCCAAAGGAGACCAGCAAGACGGAGAATTCTATTGCATTTGACCTCACTCTCCATCTCTCTCTGAAATTCTATTTTTTGAGGGGGTGAGGCCATTGCCTATTTTCAAATCAGTCCAGGGAATGTTCTATATAAATAACAGAAGGACCTACCTTTCCTAGCTTCAGGAGGACCCCTGCTCTACACACACACTGTCAAGCCTCCTATTGTTTAAAAACAAAAACAAAAACAAAAAACTGAAGACTCCTACAAGCATACACAGAAGATCCAGCATTTGGAGCGTGTACCAGAGACTGTGCTTTCCGCAGGGAGATGACTGAACGGCCTATGGATTAATGTGCTATTATTACATTACTCTTTAAGCTTCAAAGGTCTGCCAGGAGGGCTAAGCTCACTATCTATTCCATGACATTTTAAGAACAAATAATACATTAATATATTTAATTTGAGAATAAACACATACATTATAGGCAGGGGATTTTGTCTATGCTGATAAGGCACCAAATGACCTTTCCGAAGCAATCCCAGCACGCAGAGTTGAAAAGTGACGTGTTCCAAAAAAAAAAAACCTTTTATATCAAAGGGCTGGAACATGTGGGTTGTAATGTAGGTTTGGCCTGTGTGAAGCGGCAGCTGCCAAGTCTTTGGAGATGGGAGCTTCAGCTATAATTACCCGTTTGTCACTAATCTGTGGGAACACTAAATCTTGTTGCCTCAAATTAGTTAATCAATTAAGTGTCAAACCACAAAATGTTAGAGATTTGGGGTTGTTATTTATTATCTTGGCAGGTACTTCCTTTAGGCCCATGGCATCCTCTTTCTCCCCCTTGCAGGAGAGTTGGCTTTTAAAAATGACCAGTCACTCATTGTTTATTTCTGGGCCTATTAGCAAAACAGTTGAGATTGTTTAAGCCTGGTGCCCAGGACTGAAGTAGTGCTGAGACTGACAGCTTGGCTGGTGTTCAGGTAAAATTGCGTGTTTTCTAGCGCCTTTCCTGGGATTAACTTGGAAGCACTCACAGCTGATGAGCCAGCATCTTCTTCCGGCTGCGTCCACTAGAGTCAGCCATTTTGGAGCTACGTTAATTGATCGAGAGTCTCATTCATCTTTAAGTCACTCTCTCCCTCTCACGAGGGGAGCGGGGGATTGGCAGTGGTGTTTCTAGAATTCCCTGTTCAGAATCTCTATTGTTCTCCAGGTGTCTCATTCCCCTCCCAGCTGTGGTCTCCTGGGACCAACCAGGAAGTGGCTGCACCAGCCGCCCTAGACATGGCTCCTGTGCCCTCCATGGACCTAACTGACATGACCCTGGAGAACACATTGCTTCACCTCTGCCACTCTGACCTTCTGCCCAGTGTAGCCACTTAAACAGGCTCATCCTCAAATCTCCACCCAACCAAATAACAAGATTAATTCTACCTGGTGATGAAACACCCAAGGTTAAGATGTGGTTTTAGCATTTAAGGAGTGAATAGTCTCATTAAAGGGGCAGAGATTTATGCACTGAATAATGACCCTCCCCCTACAAGCACTGGACAACATGTGTCTCTCCAGTCCTGGAGCTGTACACAGTACCTATCTGCACTTCAGAGGTGGGTTGTCAGTGGGGCCTCTCTACCCCGTCTCTCTCTTTGAGACAAGAGGACTCTTCTAGTTTGATAAGTGAACACGCAATCTTGGTTATTCTGAACAGTACTCCTTGAACCAGTGCCTGTCCCTGGTAACTACCTCCTTTTGAAACTTTGAGGAGAATGTTCTTTCTCTGTGATATATTGGTGACAGTAGATCATCATTTTTTTCCAATGCTCTTCGTCAGTCAAGTAAAAGGTAGACAATGCTATGTGAGGCTGCCACAATTTTTCTTCTTTCTTAGTTTTACTTCAAAACTTTGTTTCACTATGAAATCCAAAAGTCTGAATCCCCAAATCCAGCAGCCCCTTAAGCAGTGTCTCCATCAAATCTTAGGACTCCCTCATTACAGACGAGAAGTGAAAGAGACAAGTCAGAACATATTTGCCAAGTGCTGAGGGCAAACTCTCCCCGATCCAGGTGCCCTCTGGCCCCACACAGCTGAGGACAGTTAGGTCTTCATCCCAACAGTGCCATTCTCTGCTCAGTTCTGTGTCTCCCAGGCCACTGACCTTGGTGGAACACAGCTGATGGAAACGCTGAAGGGAGCTGAGGAAGCTGAGGCTCAGGAAGGGGAAGGGACCTCCTCTGGCGCAGGGGCCACTCTCTTCCATTTGGAAATAGATGCCTGTCATCTGGGGCATTGCTTTCCCCCGGTCCTGCTGGGCCCTAGACGCCAGGCCCTGGGAGCTCATTTCCTCTAAGACACCGACAGGAGCTGAGTGGTTCTGAGGGTGGAAGAAGATGCTGTCCTCTGGGACGAGATGCAGGCCCGTCCACAGAACCCCCTGGGGACTTGCCTGGCCTAAGGCAGATGACACCTGAGCACTCAAGGCATTAGTACTGAAAAGGTCTGGCTTGGGAACTAGATAGAACAATACTCAACCTTTCCAGCGTAGGCAGGGTGATCAGTCTGTCCTGGAAACATGGCCACTGAGTCCACCTGGTAAGTAGCACATGTGGGCCACCTGGGCAGAGTCGGCTCACGGGTGTATAAATCCTTTCCCCACCTTCCCTTAGCTGATATGATTCTTCATGTAGCTAAGAACACTAAGGGGAGAGGGGGTGAACATTTTGCAGGGCTCAGTGACCACCTGGGCAGCTTCCAGGCTGGACTGACCATCTGCGCTATCCAGAAGCCCTGGACTAGTCTGACCATTTAAATACAAACAGAAAACAAAGCACAATGGAGAACAGGCTTTATAATCTTCACAGAACGTTGGGTTGTCAAATCTACACTATCTTACTTGTGTCTTAGTTCAGCTTTGAAGACGTGCTCTTAGAATGGGATTTTAAACATTACATTATTGTACATATGCATGTTCCTCTGACATCACGGGCAGCTCCCTCGCCCCCGTGGAGCTTTCCAGTCGGGGACTGCTCCATCTCTCTTCAAGCATTAATAGCAGGCAGGAGCCCTGTGAGCCCGATGTGGCTCCGGCACCAGGGAGAGTCAGTGAACCAGTCAGTTCAGCACCCCTTCCCAGCCCGGCCTCACATGTCTGCCTATTTTAAACTCAGCCTTCATTCCTTTTCTTAATGGCCCAGACCCCTTCATTTTAATTCTCCCTCAACACATATAAAATAATGTGAAGAAATTCCTGGAAATCAGGAGTATGGTTTCCAACCAGACTTGGGTTGGGCGAGTCACTCTGCCTCTTGCCTTGTCTGCCGCCTGCCTGCAGGACACAGCGCCCAGGCCACCTTTTGTTTCCGTGGGTTATGATTTACGGGAGTGGGCCCTGGGCAGGGAAGAGTCGAGCATCAATTTCACTGGGTTACCATGTTAAATGACTAGTGCATGGATGGTTATTGCCGCCTTGGGAGCAAATGAAAGCCCTTCCCTTCCTTGACACTGCCATTCCCTCTGTGCTGACGTTCAGTTAAAAATGTAAATAAAAAGACTGTACTTTGGAGAGAGTCAGCTCTGGGGCGGGGGTGGGGGGATTGCAAAAGCGAAGTTTATTGATCCTCTGGTCAAGATTGATGGCACAATAAGAGCAGGAGGCGAAGAGTGATTTTGCTTTTGAAAACGTTGATGAATAAGCACTCAGGGGCAACAAATAGCCGGGCTCTGCGAGTGATGGACGGCGGTGGGGGAACAAGATGCATTTTTATAAATGGGTGAAAGGAGAGGAGGACTTATTAAAAAAATGAATGACCACATGTGGCAGGGATATGCCAGTAGGGAGAAGAAAGCCATTGATTTATGTGTACTACTGGCATTTGAAAATTCAATAATAACATTGACAAATGAGAGGCAAACCTGGCCACAGGACAGCGCTGAGCCTGGAATAGAGAAAGAAAATGCCAAGGTCACAGAGAAGGAACAGAAAACATGCTTATGTTGGAACGCCTGTACGTTAACTCAGCTAGAGAAAGACATTAACAAAAGTCCCTCTGATACTGGTGCCGGGCTCTCTGAGTCCATGGGGGCTGGCCAGGGGAGGGCCGGAAAGGGGCTTCTGTGAATCCAGGGGTCCCAGCTGGCCTCCTGCCACCTGGAAGGGAGGCTTCGTGCTGGCCACACTAGTGCCCTCTTAGAGAGGGGTCCAGGTGACCCCCACATCCTGTCCTGAGCTCTTTGTCACTGGGTCTCCCTGATGGCCAGCATGACCACTGTACTGCCTTGTGATTGGTGTTGTTTGTGTTCACAGCAACAGTCTGTGGGCATTATGTCCCTCTGTGGTGGCTCCTGTGCTCCCTGGAGATGGGTTTGTGTCCTAGGTCTCCGTGGCTCTCTTCTTGCCTTGCCCATGAAGAAGGGAAGAAACTTGCCATTTCCACGACTTAGACACCTTAGTGGTTTCAGCTCCTAATGTTTTCTCACATTCTTCCTTCCCTGGGACGTCATTCACTCCCACTCAGCCATTCACCCAGTCCCTGAAGTCCCTGGGAACCATTTGTCCTGAGCCAGCCCATGCTGGGTGAACAGTGTAGATGTGATTCTTGCCTGGGAGAGTTCTGCATGAACCTTTTGTTCAGCAGCGCTTGCAACTTTAGAAGCAACAGAAAGAGAGATCCCTGTGCCACTTCCTCCTCCAAACAGAACCATGCTAGGGTGCCACACCCCACGTCTGCCCTTCTGAGAGACCTCTGTGAGGCAGACGCTGAGCTGCTTTGGGTGGGGTGAATCCTGGGTCTGCTTTTGCTTTGCAATATTTGATCCAATCCTATTCTTGTTTGGGGCCTTGCACAAACTTACTACCAGTTGTTATTTAGTTAAAGAAGGACACAGAAAATACAGTCAATCTGAAGCAAGGCTCCCTGCACATGTGGCTGAGCACCAGAGCATCCGTGCACCCACACACGGCTCTCTGCGTGTGGCTGAGCACAGGAGCATGTGTGCACCCAGCACGCTCCCTGCATGTGGCTGAGCACAGGAGCATGCATGCACCTAGCACGCACACATGGACACACACACAGGAACACACATGCACACGTACACATCCACTCTGTTACCTCTGGGCATTTGACCTGCGACCTGCTCTGGCCTCGGGGTTCCCATAGACACTGCATCAACTTCTTTCCCTTAACCACCACCCAACAATGCCACAGCTGATAATGAGGTTTGGGGGTTTGAACATTTTAGTCACTTAGTGGGTTCCATTTCCTTTTGTTTCCTGGCTGTGTTTTAAATGGCAGAGGACTGTGAGACGAGGAAACTCTGGCACAGGGCTGGTCACCCGGCAAAGAGCCATCTTTGTTCTGTTCTTTCCTGCTTTTGCTCCAATTCCCCCACGGCCAGCCTGGCTCCTATGTCATCTTTTCCACATGCCAGAAGGTGTGAAGGGCTTGAGGGGAAACACAAATTCTTGCTAGCATCCTCTCAGAAAAGTCTGGAGCTGCAGTCTCTCCCTGGGGTTCATCCATGGGCCTGATCCAAGAGGCTGGAACAGCCACAGGGCCCAGGGCACCTGACGTTTCCTTACAGTTCTCATAGGTCTCTGTGGGTCTCTAGCTGTTCATCTGGTTTGTAAGATTAAGCATTTTATTAACTTCTACTATAAAACCCCATCTCCTTTGCTCGGCTCCTCTCCCCTTGCTTAAGTTCCTGGTGGCTGGTGCAGGTAACAGAGGCCGCGGGCTGAGCTGTGGAGTGTGGGTAGATCGTGAGCGCCAACCCAAGAATTTCCAGCTGGCTGTGAATTCCCAGACCACGATCGGAAGAAAGCTCCCCCTCCTGCATGTCTAGTGACCCCAGACATAGCTATCAGATTCCCTGTCTTTGGAAAAACTCACATTTGGCCATGGTAGAGCCATTTAGCCAGGCCCAGGGATGCGACTGGGATCCCCACTGCCACATGTGGGGTTAGGTGATCACACACAATACACAGTAAGACACACAGAGTAACAAATGTCTGGGTGACCCTGAAGTATCCCCAGGGCTTAGGGCAAGATTTGGCACCTGCTAGCCACTCAAATAAATGTTTGCTGAATAAATGGTATGAATACAATGTATTGGGGCCGTAATAACAGAATAGAAGGATGCTCTGGGGATATGAAGGCTTAATTTTGCCTCCGAGAACTAGACAGTCTTAACCAAGGACATGGCATTTTAACTTGGCCTTCAGGCATGAATAAGATGGAGAAAGGAGAGCGTCAAGTGCAAGGGTGGCACCAGAGGCAGATAGACCAGGTTACAGAGAGCTGGGGTGGCTCGAGTGAGCCGCAGGAAGCACCACAACTCAGTAACAGTCATGATCATTGACTTTTACTTGAGACTCGCTATGTGTTAAGTGTTTCCCCACTTTTATTACACTGTATCCTTTCAACACGACTCTAATTGATCTTCACAACATTGTTCTCACAGACAGGCAAGTAAGGGGAGGAGAGAGTGACAACCTCCCGCAGTTACACCGAGAAGGGAGCCGGGCTGGAACCCAGGTCAGCCTGACCCAGAGTGCTGTCAAGTCCTGGGCTCGTGGGGAGTTTCCACAACCCAGAATCTTGAAGAAGCTGACTCTCCAGCTGGCACCCTGCTTGCCCCGTCGTGGTTCTCAGTAAACATGAGTCAAATGCGTAAGCCATTGTCAGTGGTATGAGTCGTCTGGTTATGGAAAGGCTGGGCTCTGACATTTCTCTGCAATGACAGTCCCAGGAAGGGAAGTTCGGAGAGGACTTTACTGGGCTTTAAGATGTGCACTGAATCACACAAGTTGACTTTCCATCACAGAAAGTAATCAAATGTCATGAAGTGTCAGAGCCAGAAAGCACCACGAGTAACCTGTTCAGTGGTTTTCAAGGTGGTTTCTGTGTAAGCAGGGGAAACCCCGAATCCAAACACAATATTGTGGCTCACTGTGAGAAGCAGATGTAGGGGGAGGCTCTGTCAGGATAGAGCAGGGAGTGGAAGGGTCCAAGCCCACTACTCAGTTTAAGGACACCATCTCACTCTGTCATATAGGCTGGAGCGAGGCATGAGGTCATAGCTCGTGGCTGCCTTGAACTCCTGGGCTCTTATGATCCGATGGTGGACTTTGGCATGCCCCAGCAGAGTCCTATGGTGACTCTGAGCATAATCGGAAAACTCTTGGCCTGGTCTAAGCCCTGAGGGGGGACTGAGAGGTGGAGAGGAGAGATGGCTGGTAAATAACACAAAGCTAGGGCATGGCAACGTCTGGATCCAAACCCACATCTAAACTAAATAAGGGCGGAGGAAAAGGTACTCTGGAGTGTTTCAGAGGGATTTGGTGCTGCATTGGCTCAGAGAACACCAGTGAGGGGCGTTGCAGGGATTCTGGTTCCACCTCCACGTCTGTTCTGGCTCTTCCAGTGGAGACAGAGGGCATGTGTCAGTGTGTGACTGTGACGCAGCGACTGACCCCTGGAAGGGCCGAGGGACACGGAGGACTCCCGAAGGGCCGGAGAAGCACCCTGTTCATCGTTGCCTTCCCCCTGCCCAGTGCCTTGCTAAGAGTTGAAGCTCATGTTGGTTAACTTTGCTGCCAGGAGGTTGCCCTCCATTTCACTCAGGTGAATCCTTCAATTTTAGCTGTTTTTTCCCCTAATTTTTCAAAATGAGGCTGCTCTTTGTTCACATACTGGAGTTGGATTGGCATAGAGACATGGCAATACTAAGGGGCAGAAGGCCAGCCACCGTGGGCACCTTCATTTGAGCATCTTTGCTTGGGGAAGAGTATACAGTGAGCCTGATTCACCCATTTCTGCAGAAGCAGATTCAAGGTAAGTATACATATATATATATATATGTGTGTGTGTGTGTGTATATACATATATATATATATATATTTTTAATGAGGATCTGTATCATGAGCATCATCCAATAATCATGTTTCTTTCAAGGGACAGTGCAGGCCCTTGGCACCTTGTGGCCACAGGCTTCACTTTTCCTGGTTGTCCCAGTGTCGCAGCCCAGCTGGACCCTGCTAGCCAGGACAGAGGGCTGGAAAGAAGGTCTTGGCTTCCTGACGATGTTAAAGGCAGGGGGAGAAGAGGGACGTGGAGGCTCTTGCCTGCTTCTGTGGCCATTTAATGGGGAGCAGTTGTGAGAAGGCCAATGTGGCTGATGGGACGTAAGCCTGCTGTGCAAATCCCTCTTAGACAAACGTGCCTTTCCTTCCTACAGAGTGGCAGAAATTCTTTCCTTCTGGAAGCAGGTCATCCTTCCAGGCCAGCTCTGTGTCCTCAGTTCTGTGTGGCCCCAAGCATACCTCTGCTTGAGTCTCCTTCGTTGCCTGTGAAGTGAGGACAATACCATTCACCTTTTAAAAATGTTTTAAAGATTATACATCATTGCAGCTGTGATCATGCCACGTATATATGCCACATCAATGAAAAAAAAATTGTCTACCATTGCGGTTGAGCCAAAGAAGAAGTTTCCTTTACATATCTCACTGTGTAGGAAAACCCTTGGGGTCCCAGGTCATCTCAGACCCACTGGCGCCTCTTAGCTGGGTGGGCTCATTGTTGTCCTCAGGACAGTCCCAAAGTAGACCCAGGTGAGCCATCCGATGCAGAGGCTGGGGGCTGGTGTGGTGGCCAGAAATGAGTGCGGGCAGGAAGAGGAATGAGACGGCACTTACATGCTTGCTCAGAGTATTTATTTTTCATCCGCTGTTTATGGCTGGATGGTTGGGGCCCCTAATTCCACATTGCATGAGTCATCAAATAGGAAATGTGCACAGTCCCTGTCTTCATTTATACAAAGACTTTGACTCTTTCCTGAGGAGTGGGGGCACGGTGAGATGTGGCAGGTGGAAATAGTCTGGTTTAACTTAGTCCATTTCTGATGTGAGCACCTTTTTGGCAGAAGGTCTGTAGTTTGTCATTTCCAACCTTCCCACCCACAGCCGCTGCTGTCCTGGGCTCCATGGGGCCCAGGAAGTGGGGTCCAGACACAGCTGGACAAATAGACAGACAGACAGATCAATGTAGCATGCTTCTGGGGAGTGAGTCTGACAAACATATATCTCCCTTTGGGCCACAGAGATCACTGTGACAACAACGTCATATTTATGTGCATATTTAACTACTGGCATTCCTGAGGACAAAAGCAAGAGAATTAGAGAGTCAATGGAGGCAGAACCCAGGTGCATCAGAGCCATGGCAGGAGCTATTGCCTGGTGCCCTGCCTGCTAGACTTTTTTCACTGCTATTTGCCATGATCTTGAGACCAGCAATAGGTTGAGATGTGACATCTGTGGGCTGGAACCCAGGAGCATTGCCCATTTACTGTAAAAGCACCCCAGACCTTAGGGAAAATGAAGAGAAAGAAAGCCCTATAGCATTTTGTATTTTGTGATATTATATGTTTATCAACTGGGATATACATGACATTTTTGTTGGCAGTTCTAACTCATAGAAAAACATAGAAATCTGGCATAAATTCCATTTGATAAAGACAAATTCTTCTTTTTTGAAGGCTAAATAAAGTATATCAGCAACTTCACCAGGGTGGAGAAAAGATTATGAAAAAAAAATCTCTAAAACATTGATAAAATAGTTTCCTTTAGGTTTAGTCTCTGGCTCCAGCTCTCAGCATCTGAGATCCTGGATCCACTCTTTACTCACCAGGCATCCCAAGGCAAAGTATTAGCCTCTGCTTTTCTCTGTTTCCTCATCTGTGAAACGGGGGTAATTGTAATCACTCTCCGGTTCTGAAGATTGAAGGAGTTAATGCGTGCAAACCACGCAGAGGCGTGCTTGGCACGAGCACCACCAGAGGCTGAGCCCCTGAAGGCAGGGGCGTAACCACTTGTGTCAGTCTATTTGTGTGGCTGTAACAGAAAAATGCCCTTGAGGCGGGGTAATTTATAAAGAAAGGAGGTTTATTCGGCTTGTGGTTCTCCATGCTGCACAAGAAGCATGACGCTGGCACCTGCCCCCTGCATGGCTTCCAGACACGTCCACTCAGGGCGGGAGGCCTGTTCAGAGATCACGCGGCAAGAGAAAGCGAAGGGAGTGTTGGGCCCTTTCAACAAGTGGTTCTTGCAAGAACCGAGTGTGAGAATCCACCCCCACACAGCAGGAAGGCACCACCCCACGTCTAAGGGATCCACCCTTGTGATGCAGACCCCTCCCTGAAGGCCTTACCTCCAACACCTCCACGTGCAACCCAGGGGCACAAACATAGAAACTGTGTGTCTGCCTACCCCAGTGTCCGGCATACTGCCTCTGACAAATACTTGTTGACTAAAAAATGGGTCGAGTTTGGCTCATGGAGATTGTCTAAATTATTGCCTTCATAAAGCATTTGTGAGACACAATTTATCATGGTGAGGATAAAATCAGTCCTTCTCCTGCTTGTCACAGTTTCTGTACCTCAGCAATGACAAAATACACAGGCAGCGGCTGGTACTGTGAGTCTGAAGCTCAAACCGAGCAGACCAATAGCCTGATTTTTAGTCCGGCAGGGTCTAAATAGGGGTGAAGCATGGACTTGTCTGCAGCCGCCATGAGGGGCGTCTAGGAGTTCAGACAGATGCCAGCAATGGTGTGGAGGGTCAGCAGTGCACACGAAGTTGGACGACTGAGTTGACAAACTCTCACCTTAGTGGCCACCAGATGGCTGAGGGGAACACTTTAGAGGTGACCATAGTGGTATTCAGCAATAAGGTGTGTAGCACTTTTTCTAGAATGAGTTTGTGAGCTTAATTGTTAAACCTGCTACTCCCTGAAATCTCTAGCTTGCAGTGTCTCTAGACATATTGTTTTGGTGAGGGCCTGTGATCAGGGGAGAGTGGAGCTGTGGGGTGACGGGAAATGAAGTGTGTCTTCCTCCAAGGCGGCTGGGCTTATTTTAATGGGCAAGGTCAGCAATGAAATGACCAGGAAGAGAAATAGCTGCCATTATGCATCAGTTGCAATCTTATATCAATTATTCCCGTACCATTCCCTTTGCCACGGGCTGAAGCAAACATGGCCCTAATCAGTTTTACATCTCCGTTTAATTTTATTGGAAAGAAGAGCTGGCAATGCATCACAGAGGCCGGGTGTGACACGAAAGGTGACCCCCCTGCCAACTTAATGGCACAATACATAACCCTTAATGAAGTCGCTATCTTGTCCCTCTTTTGCTGTCTCAGCCCCGTGATTTACGACGGCATCATTTTGCTTTGCCCTCTTTTCATTTCAGCTTTGACAAAGTGGATGAAACAATTATCTTAGTTATCAGCCAGAGCAGTAGAAATGTGATAGTTGGGGGATTTTTGCAGGTGGATGGCCTTGGCTGGGGATCAAAACCAAAGATGAAAGGTGCTTAGGAATTTTTTCCCTTGCTATCCTGTGCTTCCAGTGACCATGGACTCCCACAGATGGATTGTGCACCCCAGTGAGCAGTGGGAGTCCTACATCATGGTGGTAAGAAGTAATTTCAGGAGACAGGAAAAGTGCAGAGAGAAGACAGCTTGGAATTCTGCCGCGTGTTCTCTTTGAGCCCCTTCCCTTTGCTTCTCCACGATCACCCAGGCCAAGCTCTGTCTCTACCACACTTTGATCTTATATCTGCCCACATCAATAGAACATGCATTTATTCCAATAAGCAATGCTTTGCATTTGTTTACCACAATTAAAGATTATTTTTTTATTGATAAATTCAGCCAACATATTGGGTGCCTTCTATATGTTAAAGAAAATTAGATCCTGTGGAAGTAGAGAGGGGAACAGCTATGGATTTTGTCCTCAAGAAATGGAATATTCTACAAACTTAAATAAGACATGAAGATAAGTGAACGTATCATAAGACTGAAAGAGATAAGCATAACGAGAGATGTCAACAGTGAACACTGTGGATGTTCAGAAGAAGAAGTTATTTCCAGAATGAAAGAGCTGGACCTTAAAAGAGGGAGGGTAGAATTTGAAAAGATGAAAATAAAAATGCCTTTATTATCTTATAAGACTTTGGAGACATGCAGATGGATAGATAGCTATAAAAATAGAACAGACTTTGGGAGCAGTTCCACATCACTTTGCCAAAATGATGTGGGAATGGGGGAAAATGATAGGACGAGCTTCAAGTCTGGACAATAGTGGGCCAAGTTGGTTCTTCAGTTGCTGGGCTTGGATTGGGGTTCTCCTTAGTCCTCCACCCCAGTTCATGGCTCTGGTGTACACGGAGGGGGGGGGGACTTGGACATCCTAGAGGGTCTTAGCTCAGTGCTGTCCTTTGCTGGCGAGATTTATGGGCCTATATACATAAGTGCATGCAATCATTGATTAAGTAACATTTTCTCAGGGCTTCGTATTTTGCTTCTTTTTTTTTTTTAATTAAATCATAGCTGTGTACATTAATGCAATTGTGGGGTACATTGTGCTTGTTTATATACAATTTGAAATGTTTTCTTCAAATTGGTTAACATAGCCTTCACAGTATTTTCTTAGTTATTGTGTTAAAACAATTGTATTCTGAACCTAGTAAATTTCACATGTACCCTTGTAAGATGCACCGTAGGTGTGGTCCCACTAATTACTCTCCTTCCACCCATCCTTTCCCTTCCCTTCCCTCTCCCCTTTCCCCTTCTTCTTGAGTTATAATTGGGTTATAGCTTTCTTATGAAATTGGTTTCATAGTAAAACTGAGTAAATTGGATACTTTTCTTCCATTCTTGAGATACTTTGCTAAGAAGAATATGTTTCAGCTCTATCCATGTAAACATAGAAGGGGTAAAGTCTGCATCTTTTTTTAAGGCTCCATAATACTCCGCAATTTATGAATCCATTCGTGGGTCGATGGGCACTTGGGCCGCTTCCATGACTTAGCAATTCTGAATTGGGTTGCAACAAACATTATGATGCAAATATCTTTGTTACAAAGTGATTTTTGGTCTTTTGCATATATACCTAGTAGAAGAATTGTGGGATCGAATGGCAGGTCTATTTTTAAATCCCTAAGTGATCTCCAAATTTCTTTCCAAAAGGAACGTATTAGTTTGCATTCCCACCAGCAGTGCAGAAGTTAGTTCCTTTTGCTCGAAAGTCAGCTCTAATGTTAAAAAAAGAAAACAACTTAACAGAATCCACAGAATATTCAGAAATAACTATAAGTTGGTATAAATATGTATTTATTATTGAATATTTGTAGAAAAAACATTAAAGTCTCTTCACATTCAGCTTGAGTTTGAATTAATAAAAATTCAGAATAGGCTAAGAAAGATAGCAAGATTTATTTTTGCTTTGTTTTGTTTTGTATTTTAATTATTTATTAAACCATCCTGTATAACATTTGGGAACTGGAAGTCTGTAAATTATTTGTTAATCTTTGCCATTCCATTTCCTCCAAGAAATTAAAAACATAAGTGTCAGTAAGATAAGAGTTCAAAGTCAATATTTTTGATGGATTGGATGTGGAACACTATGACACAGTGTCCATGAGCTTGAAATACCAAGTGCCATATGTTTGCTACTATAAAAATGGTATCTTGGTACTTAGGTAAGTACATTTAGATTATGTGACTTACATCTATTTAAAGTTCTAAATTTTAGGTCCCGATTTTTTTTATTTTAATCCAAATCCTTGTTGGAGCAACAGTCCCCAGCCTTTTTGGCACCAGGGAGAAGTTTCATAGAAGATAATTTTTCTGCAGGTTAGGAGTGGGTGTGGTCTGAGAGGAGGCACAGCTTGGGCAATGAGGTAATGATGTGAGCATTGGAGACAAGGGCTGTTTTCACAGAGGACAATCACAGGGGGCAGATTTGACAGTAAGTGGAGCTCGGGTGGTGCTGCCTGCAAGGGGAGTGGCTGTGAATACAGATGAAACTTCTCTTGCTCACCTCACTCACTGGTCGCCTTCTGCAGTGTGGCCCAGTTCCTATCAGGCCGTAGACTAGTACAGCTGCCCCAAGGGTCAAGGACTGCAATATTAGTTTTCAAATGCCTTAATGTCTGGATGACATTAATCTGAGCACCCAGTTCATACCCTGGGGATATTCAAAGTCCACTCCAATATTACAGTAATTTTTTTAGTAAAATTTATTTTAAATTTATTTCAATAGATTTAAGGGGCACAAGGGTTTTTTGTTACATGGATGAATTATATTATGTTTAAGTTATTGTTATCAGTGTGCTGTAATTTTCTAAATATATCTTATTTTGTAGAAGACCTCTAGTCTTAAACTTCAGCTTCTTTATTTTCTTTCTTTCTCGCCCCCATCCCCCCTCCGTAGAGACAGAGTCTCACTTCGCCTTCGGTAGAGTGCCATGAAGTCACACAGTTCACAGCAACCTCCAAATCCTGGGCTTAGGTAATTCTCTTGCCTCAGCCTCCCGAGTAGCTGGGATTACAGGCGCCTGTCACAATACCTGGCTATTTTGTTGTTGTTGTTGCAGTTTGGCCAGGCCGGGTTTGAACCCGCCACCCTAGGTATATGAGGCCGGCACTCTATCCACTGAGCCACAGACACACCCCTCCAGCTTCTTTGTTTTCTGAATCAACTTGTTTTTCTGTTTTTTGTTTTTCTTTCTTTCTTTCTTTTTTGTTTATTAAATCACAGCTGCGTACATTAGTGCAATCAAGGGGTACAATGTGCTGGTTTCATATACAATCTGAAATGTTTTCATCAAACTGTTTAACATAGCCTTCATGGCATTTTCTTTTTTTTTTCTCCTTTGGTAAGACAGAATTTATTTACAGAAAAGAATACAGAAAACTCTAAAGCTCCTGGTAGAGAGAGAGAACTCAAGTGGGGAGAGAAAAGCTCTCTCTGTTTCTCTCCTGGTCTTTCCCTGTCTTCCCCTTTAGACTTTTAGTCTCGGGGTATATATAGGTGTATGGGTTCCTTGGCGAGGAAACGAATGAACACAGTCCCTTCTGCAGGGGGCAAGGTGAATGAATGTATCAATGAATGGACACAGTCCATTCATGGAATTGAGGCCTAGGAAATTCACATGAAATTGACCTGGGTATAGGAAATGGGAGTTCCACATTTAGTCCTAAGTGTAAAGTGAAGGAGACACCAAGGCACAGGTGTCTCCTTGGCAGTTGTCCGACCTTTTTTGGCTATTGGGGCCTCCGGTGGGGGTTGGAGGTCCCCCTCCTTGCCTGTCATCCAGCCCGCTGGTTCTTTAGCTGGCTGCTGCAGCACCGACACTGCCAAGGAGGAGGTGGCAGTTCTGCCAGCTCCGCTGAGCTGGCTAGGGCGCCAAATATCCTGC
>CAUYON010179853.1:0-15705 GCA_963573935.1 Arctocebus calabarensis
TTCTTTTATAAATTTATTATAAATTTTTTTGATTGTTTTTGGTTTTTTTTTCCCCTTCCCTCCCCTCCACTCTCCCCCCCCCCCCTTTTTTTTGAGACAAAAGTTACACTTTGTTGTCCTTGGTAGAGTGCCATGGCATAATAGCTCAGAGCAACCTAATACTCTTGGGAATAAGTGATTCTTTTGCCTCAGCTTCCCAAGTAGATGGGAGTATAAGCACCTGCCACAACGCCTGGCTATTTTTTTAGAGATGAGGTCTTGCTCTGGTGCTGACTCTGGCTCAGGCTGGTCTCCAAGTCCTGAGCTCATGCAATCCACTTGCCTCAGCCTCCCAGAGTGCTGGGATGACAGATGTGAGCCACCACACCTGGCTTTGTTTTCTTTTTTTGAGACACAGTTTCACGCCATCACGTGGGCTAGATTGCCGTAGCATCAGCTCAGCTCACAGCAGCCTCAATTTCGTGGGCGCGAGTGATCTTCCTACCTCAGCCTCCTTAGTAGCTGGGTCTACAAGCACCTGCCATGGCGATGGCTAGTTTTTCTATTTTTTAATAGAGACAAATTATTGCTCTTGCTTAGACTGGTCCCCAACTCCTGAGCTCAAGGGATCTGCCCGCCTCGATCTCCCAGAGTGTCAGGATTACAGGTGTGAGCCACTGTGCCCAGTGATAACTTTATAAAATTGTGGATTTTGTAAAAGGAGAGTGAGAGGTAGAGGCTGGGAGGGGATACAAAGTTGAGGATTGGAAGTGGACGTTTTGGAAAGGAAACTTCATAGCCAAGTTATGGTCAATCTTGATGACTTTTTCCTGGAAAATAAGGAAATGGTATAGGTCTATGGTCCTCAACTCCTGGTACCAGTTTGTGACCTGTTTAGGAACCGGGCCTGACAGTAGGCGACAAGCAGAGGGCCAGGCGAGCAAGTGAAGCTTCGGCTGTGTTACCAACTGATTCCCATCGCTCGCATCACTGCCTGAGCCTGCCGCCTGTCTGATCAGCAGCATTAGATTCTCACAGCAGCACGAACCCTACTGTAAACTGCACGTGTGAGGAATCTGGGGGTACACTCCTTATGAGAACCTAAAGCCTGATGGTCTGAGGCGGAGACGTAGCATGCTGGAATCATCCCCGAACCACATGTGACACCTGCTCACATTTTGTTGCTCTTATCCTCCTTCCAACTAGTGAGTTTCCTGGTAGTGTCCGCCCCACTGATACAGGCATGTTTGCCTTGACTTCCATTCTTCTGGAAGTGCTTGCCAGTCTGTGGATGGGCCAGATTCCTTGTGTGATCGTGGAAACACGTTAGCTACTTTCTCCTCCTCACCTCTGTAAAGAAAGCTGCTTTTCTGTTTTGGTCTATCGTGGTAGACATTAGATTTTGGATTCTGTGATTCGCACTTAGAGTCAGCTAAGTACAGGCCCAGGCTCAGTCACAGAGATTCCCTAACCTGCTGGATAATGAGATCTTACCTTTCATTTTTGTGATCTTTCAGTGTTTAAATCAGCACCTCACTGTCTATTGTTATAATACTTGGGAAGTAACAGCAACGGAGTCCTTTGGTATTGAAATGATGTCTGCCAGCCTGCCAGAAGATTTAGTAACTTGAGAATGCATTAATGGTTTTGGTAAAGTAAGTTTCCGTGAGCTTCTACGCTGACTGTTGTTATTTCTCCCCGTTCATAGAGGCTAAGGGTGTTTGTGACATTCCAGGTAGTTGGTATTCACAAAACACCTTCTAACCTATTCAACCCTTTGATAGTAGGTTGAAAATTCCATTGTGAAAAATGCATGCTTATAAATACTTCCTGATGTTAAATCGGTTGATGTAAGGTGCTACTTAACTGTCCTTCAATGTCTTTGTTTTTAAAAGACTAAATACATATGTATTTACGAATATACATACGTGAAAGATCAGCCAGGCGCAGTGGGTGGATTGTTTGAGCTCAGGAGTTCAAGACCAGCCTGAGCAAGAGTAAGACCCCATCTCTAAAGGTAGCTGGGCGTTGTGGAGGGCGCCTGTAGTCCCAGCTACTTGAGAGGCCGAGGCCCAAGACTTTGAGGTTGCTGTGAGCTGTGATGCTAGAGCACTCTACCCAGGGTGACTGAGTAAGACTCTGTCTCAAAAAGAAGAAAAAATATTCTGGGGAGATTACCTTGGGATCCTTTCCCCGTTGCTACTCACCATGTGGTACAGGGAATGGACCACTCAGTGGGTTTACGTTTGAGAAATAGAGATGCTGACAGCAGTCTATGTAATGTGTGACATTGATCATTAAGCCCCTGGCCACACAAGCAGAATCCAAGGGAAAACTGAGGCCTCTGCCAAAGTAACACAGGGAGACTCCTTTGAGGATGATCCGGGTTTGTTTTTATCATCTGTGCTGTACCCTGAGCCTTTTTTGGATGCAGGAATATTCTTTTTTTCTTCTAACCATTTGTGTTGTACATAGACCAAAGGACTTTGTGGCACGTGAAAGAATGATTCCCCCTACTATTTTCCGCGTGGAGTGACTGCTGCCTGAAGTTCTAAGACCGCAGCTCACTCGTTTAGGCTTCTTCTCTGGTGCCCAGTTGGTGCTCTTGGCTGTGCACCTGTTACCTTGTCCCTTAAACGTATGTCTGGTCAAACTGGTTTTGATGTTCCTTGCTGCCAGGTGTTCTAGTTCCCTTCCTGGGAGCAGGCTGGTGTGGATCTACCGTGTTCCCTGCAGGTGGTGGCCGCAGGCCCCCTTCTCCGTGCTCAGCCCTACCTGGCCCCGCCTGAGTGCAGCCCAGAGACACCACGCTGTGCGCTGTGACCACCTGGCTGCCGCTGTGCTCTCTCGGGAGCCATGGTTCAGTTTTATGCTACCTGAATTCCCCAAGGGTAGGTGGCTTCTTTCCCCCCAAACAACTGTTAAAAAGACAGAACCTGGCCGCCTCCTGCGTGAGGGCTGCAGGGTTTGTTTCACGTCTTCTCTAATCTGGTGGTGGGTTTAGCACTGGGTCTGAAATTTAGAAAGAAGCACAGCAAGTTTCTCAGGTTTCAAGATAAAAAGGTTTTAAGATTAGAAAGGCTTAGTTTCTTAGGTGGAGAAGAAAACTGTGGCAAGTTATACTCAGGAAGAGAGAGCTTGCCCCCGGGGTGGCTGTCCGGTGGCGTCTTTTCTCAGAGCCGCAGCTCTGCTTCTTCAGGGTCTGGTCTCCGGGAAGCGCCTCAGCCCTCGGCTTCTGGCCAGCTCCTTCCTCTTGGCTCTCTTCTTTCTCTGGTCACCATTCTTTTCCTGCCGCCCCTTGGGTCCTTCTTCCTCGTTCCCTTATTAGCGGATGATGTTCCTCCTAGGGTGTCCGGTCCTCTGCAGTGAGTAATTTCTTTTAGTGAGTTTTAAAATTCAGATTAATATGAGGGTCAGTGGATAATTTTTGTCTTTGACCTGGATGTCACCTACCATCACACATACCCACTACTGTCCAGTCAAGGCACCTCTGATTGGGACCTCTCTTCTGGGGTCCAGTGTTTTTATTTCCTTTTCTCTCTCTTTTTTTTTTTTAATTTTTAAAAGTTTTATTTATTTTTTTGAGACTGAGTCTTGCTCTGTCACCTGGGCTAAAATGCTAGGGCCTCAGCCTAGCTCACAGCAACCTTAAACTCCCAGGCTCAAGCGAGCCTCCTGCCTCAGCCTCCCCAGGAGCTGGGACTACAGACACCTAGCACAATGCCTGCTAGTTTTTCTATTTTTAGTAGAGAGAGGTTCTCACTCTTGCTCAGGCTGCTCTTGAACTCACGAGCTCAAGGGATGTTCCTACCTTACCCTCTCAAAATGCTAGGATTTCAGGTGTGAGCCACCATACCCAGCTGGTCCAGTGTTTTAATTGCCAACTTGATATTTTTCAACCTGGATTTTAGCCTCCCTCCTACAAGTGGGTGTGTCAAAAAATGAAGGAAGCCCCCCCCCTTTTTTTTTTGGCTGGGGCTGGGTCTGAACCCACCACCTCCGGCATATGGGCCTGGCGCCCTACTCCTTTGAGCCACAGGTGCTGCCCAAGGAAGCCCTTTTATTTCAGAGTTTCTTCTCTTCCTGGAGCTCCTGCCTCAGCGCCCCATGTTTGAATCCTACTGAGGTCAATTACCCTCTTTTTCTTGTCCCATCACATTGGCGAGGACCTCCAAGAACACAATGGCTGGTTCCTTGGTCTTAGGCAGAGGGCATCCTGTTTTTTAACCAAGAAGTATGATGCTAATGGTGAATATTTTTATGCACGTTGTCTGTTATGAAGCTTGCTAAAGTTTTTTTAAAAATGTTTCTTTAATTGTGAATCAATATTTTTAATGTTTAGAGGCTCCTTAAGAACAAAAACCAAACTTACCCTAATAAATTTAAGGAAAGTGAAAATTGTATTTCAGTGATACTGACGTGGGTCAAAGGAGCTTTCACAGTTGAAGAGGAGAAAGGTAGAGATGTGGTTTGGGGGAGGTGAGCTCATTGTGACAGCTTGCTTAATCATAATGGGCATTGAGTCTTTATTTGCTGAGTGGATGCACAAGTGGTGTTAATTTAGTTTTGCTACTTTTTTATTCTTGGCATCAGAAGTATCTTCTTGTTATTTAAATAGTTCAGGAGACTAGAATAATATTGGAGTTCTGCAAACCCCTTGTAATCTCTGTATGTATCTGGAACTCAATGTGGAATTTAATATTCCCCCAATTAGGATTAACTAAACCTGGTTAAACCTGATTCAGTCCCAGAAGAGGTCTCCAGAAAAGCTTGAAAGTTCTTACACTCTTCAGAATCATGTGTTAGTCAAAACATGATGGCTCTTCTTAATATAGATGATAACTCAATAGGGCGATTAATTCTAGGACAGGGCCATTCACATGGTCCCTGCTGACTTGATATAAATGACCCTTGGAAGCTGTGATAGTAATAAGACTGCGACTTGTATGTATTTATTTTTTGAAATGTTAACATTTCTATAAATAGAATTTTTAATTTTCCCAGGACTCGGGGCTTGTGGTTGACATTTTGTTAATACTTGTTGACCTGTTTTTGGGTTTATCTATCTGGGCAGTTAAAGGCAGAAAGATAAGCTCTGTCTACAGAATATGCATCGTTTAAGGGTGTTTAGGTGAAAAGTTAAGGGAGAAGACTAATTAGAATCTTAAGATGCCCTATGCATCGTACACACTCAGCAAACATGCACTGAAAGCATTTTGGGTGGAGAAAAGGGGAGGGAGGCCTAAGTGTCTTATAGTGAAATCTGTTATTTACTTCTTGGTCTCTTTGTAAAAAAGTGAGTTGACTTCAAAGTTAGCTTGTTAGTTCTAAAATTTGGAAAAATTCTTAAAGTTCAGAAATTTAAAATAGTTGTTAGGTCGGTTTTTCTGCAGGGAATTTGCCTTTGTTCATAGGCAAGGCTTCCTCTAACTTCTCCAGTCCCTCTTCATCTCATAACTTTTTTCTGTCCCCCCCCCTTTATTTTTTGAGACAGAGCCTCATGCTGTCACCCTGGATAGAGTGCTGTGGCATCACACCTCACAGCAACCTCCAATTCCTGGGCTCAAGTGAGTCTCTTGCCTCCGCCTCCCAAGTAGCTGGGACCACAGGTGCCGCCACAACGCCCGGCAATTTTTTTTGGTTGCAGCCGTCATTGTTTGGCGGGCCCAGGCTGGAATCGAACCCATCAGCTCAGGTGTACATGTCTGGCGCCTTAGCCCGTTGAGCCACAGGCACCGAGCCTTTTTCTGTCTCTTGACTAAGAACATTCTCCAAGCTGCCCTGCACACTTGGACAGGGAAGGTCATCTTTAGAGTTAGATCTGACTCACATTTTTTTCTCCTTTAACTATTTACTGGATATGTGTACTTAAGGTAAGTTTTCCGAGCGTCAGTTTTCTCATCTGTAAAACAGGGGTAATAAACATACCTACCTCAAATTTAGTTGTGAGCTTTAAATAATATGAAGAATGTAGCACCAGACTTAGCATATATTAGGTCCTAAGTAAACTCTGAATATTACCATCTCCTCTTTCCCTCGAATGAGATAGCTTTATAATTTTCGATTTTTATGATTAAGACTTTAAAATTTTTTCTGTATCTTTGTTGTCATGAAAAAAAAATCACCACCCACTCCCATCGCCCAAAGTAAATGCTCTTATGCATTTTCCAGGGTTGGTTTCTGCCTTCTTACTTTTTCTGAATCCATCACTGCTCTGCATTTTATCTGAAGCTGTGTTTGGTGAGGTCTTTGTTCTCCATCCTGTTTTTGTAGTACCTAGTTGATCCAAAGGAATTCTTTGTTTATCCTTTTTTACTTTTGGGAACTAAAGAAGCAGTCTTTCTCCAGTTGTAGGAGAAAGGAGGGTTTGCTTTGAGGATTTTCTTTCTTGGCAAGCTCCTAGTGTGGAGCTTTGAAAAGAAACCTTTCCCGGAACTATAAAGGGTACACATCATAGTGTGAGATGGGTAAATTTTCTCCTAGGCAACACAGCCATGTAGTAAGGATGGGAGTGAGTTTGAGGAAAGTCTCTAACTGCCCCCCATGTTGGTAATCCTTTCTACACCTGTCCTGAGAAGCTTTTCAGCCCCTAGTGCCCTTTGACACACCATCTGCCAACTAGTTCTGTAGGAACTGGGTCTGGCTGACCTGCCCGCCACCCCTTTCCTGGGGTTAAAGACACTGGCTCTTTGTTCCTGGTGCTGCCTGCATTTTGGTAGGAGGAGAGACACAGGATTCTGTATTTCCACTGTCCCTTTAGGTGGCCTTAAACCTGTGCACTTGTGGCTAGTCCGAGGTGGCACGAGAATGCACAGAAGGTGGCTGTGGGGACGCTGCTTGCCCACTCCCTTTGCTTCTTGTCTCTGTTTAATGAAGTGTCATAAATACTGAGTAAGATGATGTTGATGTACGAAGCCAGTGTGAGAAACCACCACGTTTGTGAGTCAGATTAAAAACTACACTTTGGTTTTTAAAAATGAAGAGTAAATGAGTTGGAAAGAGTGGGAAGAAGGTTATGTGGTCTGCAGTAGAGCAGACGTGGTAGGAAGTGGGCTAAAATCAGGCAGAGCTTCCTGTTGGAAGGGCTGTTTCTTTAGAGGTCTGGCTCAGTGGGGTAGTGTTTGCAGTGGCCATGGTCAGACTGGAGTTGACCTTCCTCTGATTCTTTTGTTATTATGTAGTTTTCTAGATATAATGAAAGATAGCAGCATTTTTTTAAAGCTTCCACTTGTGTAATGTGAAGAGGTAGATTAGACAAGCATTTTGGTACAGAATGAGAAGGCTTTAGGAGTGACAGGCTAAATACTGTCTTTCCAGGTGAATCCCAGCTTTTACTTTTCGAACAGTAGTTGTGGGGCTGTGAATAGATTGTTGGGAGGAAGGGTAGGTAACCTGCACGGAGAACACCAGATCTCTGAGATGCTGCCCACGGGGCTGGCCTTCACATTTCTGCCCGTCCCATAGCATTCCCACCTGTGTGTTAAAATCACATCTTTCCACTTCTTCTCCCGCTCTGGACCTTCTTGTCCCTAAGTGTTTCTTGGGGCAGTGAAGTAGATTTATCTCATTCCTATTCTGCTATTTTTGTTGCTGTCGCCCTAGGTGGGTGATGCTGGCTGAGGTGAAGGGGGAACTCAGAGAGGCAGAGAGGTTTTGTGTTATGTGGGAATAAGGAAGCTTTCTGAGAAACTGCAGATTCAGAAAGGGAGGCTAGAAACAGAACTTGAGCTGTGAACCATAGGTAGACAGGAAGAGTCATCCTGGGTTTGGCAAGAGAATGGGGCAGGGCAATAGAAGTGGAGGGTACAACACTGCTCCTGCTCCAAGCAGCACTTGTGGAGAGGTGAGCTGGCCTTGGGCTATCGGTGTGGCTGGAGCCCTCCCTTAGATGGGACGGCAGCATTCTGCTTTCTGCCTTGCATGGACTGGAATGGGACAGCCAACTTGGATCCCTGTGACCCCCACCCTCACTTTGTTCTGTGGACTGTACTCCCCATGTTGGGAGGTCTGGCCCAGGGGATGTGGGGGCTCCCCCAGCATCCGATACCGAGAGGTGGGACCATGTGCACGTCTTAGGGATTTTTACCTTGATTCCAAAACCAGTTACTTCTGCCATTTGACAGATTATCAGGTTTGTTTTCAGTCATCTTCTCTCATTTTGTAACTTAAAAAGTGGCCTGCAGTTGAATCATACTTTTTTTTGCTGCTGTTGGCTTGAACAACAGAAATTTAGTTCTCACAGTTCTGGAGGCAAGAAGTCCAAGATCAAAGTGTGGGCAGGTTTGAAAGGAGTCCTGGAGAGGGTTGGTGGTGAAGGCTGTGCAACAGTGTGGATTTACGTAATGCTGCTGAGTTGGTCGCTGGAAAATAGTAGAAATGGCAAATTTTATATGATGTGTATCTTACTGCAATCGATCAATAAAAATCATTAACTCCCTGCCCCCCACCCTTGCCCCTGTGTCTCTCCTGTACTCTGGTTTTCCACAAGAAGTCAAATTTAACATGTGCTGACTTTTCAAATTAAGCATTAAATTTTGGTCAATCCCATGAGAACGTTTTGATTACCAGAGTTGCACTTTCACCCCCTTTGAGCATTTATCAATGTCCCCTCTTCTCTGCCCATCCTGAACGCAGATTCCTTGAGATCTTGAACAGGACTTATCTGGAAGGCAAAATTCTGATGTGTGGGGTGTTTCTGTGTCTGCGCTGACATTTCCCAGAAGTTGTTGTTGGACATCTAGGTTAAGGCTGGGAGAAGTGGGATATAGGTCCAGGAAGATCCGGGCTTTGTTGGACCTCAAGTTTATACCATTTGGGGGCCTCTTAAAGAAGAAGAATTGAAAAAGATCTTCTTCCTTCTGTACCTTTTCTAAGAACCTTTGTTGTGAGCAAATTGTTGGGGATCTTCCTGGAGCCTTTGAAGGGCCCCCAAAGTTCAAGCTTCACTGTCTTAGCATAACTTGCGTCTATTCCAAAATGAGAGGAAAAGAGTTGGGCATCGTGGCAGGTGCCTGTAGTCTCATCTGCTCTGGAGGCTGAGGCAGGAAGATCACTTGAGCCCAGGAGTTTGGGGTTGCTGTGAGCCCGACGCTGTGGCACTCTAGCCTGGACAACAGTGTGAGACACTCTCTCTAAAAAAGAGAGGAAGAGTGAAGAAAGGGGTGCTTATCACAGACTGAGTCTGTTCTTGGAAGCAAGGAGATTTGGGAAAGTGTGTTACATTCAGAAGAATTGATGAGTTAGCTAGTAAACCCGCAGGAACAGAAAATGGTTTATATAGTTTAAACTCAACTAGAGCCCATATTTAATTTAACCATTTTCTCCAAACTTCAATTTGGCAGTCATTTGTACTGTAATTTATTATTACCAAGTGACCCATGACCAAAAGCAATTAACTTTGAATTTCTTGCCTAGCCTGTTACATTATAAAATTTCAGAAGCATTTTCTGAGAAATTATACGAAATTTCCATGTTAATTATGACCTTGAGGTATTCTTGTGTCAAAGAAGATGCACAATCTTCTCTTCTTTGTCCAGTAATTACTTTCTCATCTTTCCCCGCCCTCCCTGATTAGTCTTCATAGCTGTTTCCTTACTTAGATAAATACTTCATCAATCAGAGATTAGAGTAATCTCATTACCTCTGGGAATTCTTCAGTGTGGCTCAGGGCTTTAATGGCGTGTTAGAGAGCCATTGTCATTGAAAGCAGCACTTAGTAGCAACCAGATGGACTTGTGGGAAGCAACTTGCAGAATGTCAAGGAAAAGACATTTGATGAGGCCTAACTGTACAGGGAAAGCAACAGTGGCATCCTGGTTGTGTTGAGTCCTTTGTTCTATCTTCAGCAGGAGCATAATTCTTCTGTGTTCTTTGGTAGGAAAAATAGAATTTTTGGAAGTAAGATAATATGTCTTTGCTTCCTATCATGAAAATGAAGGCAGAAATCAAAGAAATGTGTCTTATCTTTTTTTTGTAGCAGAATATATTTTACAGTGAGGGAGTACTGGGCTTGTAATGCCTGAGGGACGGAGGGCAGCCTCCATTCAAGGTTTAAGCTCAAGGGAAGTCCCTTATGTTTGGAAGGAGATTTCAACATCCAGATTGCCCATCTTTCTAGCCAGTAGACCTCTTGGCAAGTTCATTGTCACATCTTGGACAAAGTCAGAATTTGAATCTTGAATTAAAAAGGTGAAAAACAAGTTCTGCAAACCAATTAAAGCCCATTATCATTGAAGTCGGGCTTGTATACTGTTTCTGGCCACTTGAATAACAGAAAATAATTGAAAAAAAATTTTGATTCTCCTCTCTCCCCCACCCTCCCAGCACCTCAATTGGGCAAAACTTTATAAAATTTGTTCATGTTTGTGGTGAACTGAAGATTCCTCTGCTTATTTTAGTCTCTGGAAAAATGAAATGAAATGAGATTCAAAATCTGTACTTTTCAATGTGGCAGCCATTTCCGTGGGTTTGAGTTTAACTAAATTATTTTTGGCTGGCTCCATACTCCGAAGAGAAAGGGTGTGGTGGAAAAGTGATACTGAGAATGAGTAAAACAAGGAGGAATTTTGCATTGTTCTGAGTTTCTGAGTGTGGCCAGTGGAAGAGGGAGGAATTTAAAAAAAGAATGAAGGCAGATAACACAGGGTTTGCATGTTCATGTCCTTATGTTTTCTGGTTAATTTCCAAAATTTGTGAGCTTCATTAGTGTGAATACTTGATA
This sequence comes from Arctocebus calabarensis, assembly GCA_963573935.1. NCBI lineage: Eukaryota > Metazoa > Chordata > Mammalia > Primates > Lorisidae > Arctocebus > Arctocebus calabarensis. The sequence goes on from CAUYON010179853.1 coordinate 10,700, forward strand.
GACAGATGCTCATCGATTTAAATTCTTAAACTATTTTAGTTAAAATGTAAGCAGTAAAATTTGTTTTAAAACGAGTTTTTCCATAGGTTTTCCCTCGTCATCTGAGGTATTTATTTGCATCACCAGTGTGATGTTAGATCCAATTAGGTCAGTGTGGAATGTTTTATTTTTAGCATGAGAGGAAAATGAGTGGCGTGCTGGCACCAATTTGCTTTCAAATAAACTAACAAATAGTCTTAGTTGAAACCGTTTTGTGTTGGAATTTGTTTCCTCACCCTGGCAGTTTGGCCAGAAGCCAGCCCTCCTTTCAGCTCTATTCTGCTCTGCTCCCCTCTACGCTCCAGACTTTCCTTGTGGGAGGGGAAAGCCTTTTCTAGTGGCTTCTTAGTGGGTGGGCTCTGGTCCTGTTGTAGATGGTGGACTGGTACACAGCTGTATCAGTTCCCTGTGGGGCGCCACCTCGACCTCATCCTGCTCTTCCCTGCCTGTCCTCCAGGGTGTGGTGCCCTTGGCCCATGCAACTCCCAGACTCCTTCCCCCAGTTGAAATCACAAGCGGAGTCCCATTGGTCGCCCTGTTTTGGCAAGCACTTAAGGATGTCCATTTCACTTATTCCTCAGTTACTTTTTAAATTACTATTATTTGTTAACTTGACAACGAAAAATAGCATATATTTTATGGTGTATAGCATGCTGTTTTGATACACACACGCATTGTAGAATGGCTAATATATGCGTTACCTCACATGCTTAGTTTTTGTGGTAAGAACACTTCACATCTAGTCTTCTTGGCAATTTAACGAGATCCATCAGGCTGGACAGGAGATGTGTTGGACTTATTTCACCTAACTGGAATTTTCTATCCTCTCCAATCTCCCCACGCTGCAGCCTCCCTTTGATCATAGAATAGGATTAATAACAGCAACTGCTTTTTGCGATCACCTGCTTAGTGCCAGCTGCTGTGTTCAGGTTGTTCCCTTGCATAATTTTATTTAAGCCTTGTGACACCGTGAGGTGGGGAGGGAGGGCATTATTACCTCCATGTACAGGCAAGCAAGGTGAGATTCCAAAAGGATAATCAACTTACTTAGAGCCAGATAGATGGGAAGAGGCAGAAAGTGGGTTTGCACTGGCTCTGCGGTCACCCCCTCCCTTCTGTCACCTTCAATGGAGGTGGGGGCTTTTAGAGATCATCTTGTCCCATGGCTATTGGCACTGGTTACACGGTAGCATCATCTAGGGGGTCTAAAACAAAAATTCCTTTGGTCTCATCTCAGGGCAATTAATTGGAATCTCCAGGGCTAGGACCCTGGGGTGGCTACATTTTAGGAGATCCCTGGTGATCCCCCAGCGTACCCAAGGTGACCACCATGGTCCAGTCCAACTCTTTTCACTTTTCAGAAGAATCTGAAGCTCATCAGTTTCCAGGTTAACAAGCTAGTCAGTTATGAGCGGAGACTTAACCCAAGATCTTGTGTGGGCTCCCTTGATCTCTTCTTGTCCAAAGCCTGACAACAGAGTCAGATATTTCATTTGAGAGGCTTCTTGTCTTCAAAGAACTTCTTAATACATGCCGCTGCACGCTTTTAAGGGGCATAGCCTAGTTTTGGCTTAGCTGGTGAATATTGACTAAAACACTAATATGTTCTGATAAATAGGAAGCCTTACATTACATCTGTGTATGTTCACAAGTCTCATGCTACCAGTAATAGTTCAGGTTGTACGGTTCTTCCTGCTTCTAGATGGCTTGCGTGTATGTTTTTTGGCATCAGCGTAGCCAGGGAAAGTTTGTCTTTCCCTGTTTTCTAGAGGAGATAAGATAGAAGCGGTTACTGGCCTGCCCAGTCACATAGTTGTTTGTAGACACAAGACCAGAAGCAAGGTGCTTTTGTTTCATGGTTTGGTTCTCTCCCTGCCAGACTGCACATCCACCCCTGATTTCTAAAGCAGCCATGCCGTTGTGCCCTCCTGGCGTGAGAGGACCAGTGGTGACCTTGCATTCCTAGACCTGGACTGTTTCCGTGCATCCAGGCCCCATGCACCTGGAGGGCTCCAACTTCAGCCCCCTGGGGAGGCTTTCCCAGTTTTTCTCTTCTCCCCATTGTTGTTGTAATCAGTTGCTCTGAAACTCCTCTGTCTCTGAATTTATTGTCCTATCTCTTAACTTCTTGCCTTCGGCTTTGATGATTTTTACTATTCCAGATCACAGCTTTGGCATTTAGAATGGTTCATTTTATTTCTTAAATCCATTGAAGTTTCTTGGCAGCAGTCATTTAAAATTTTATTTTCTGGCCGGGCATAGCATTGTGGCGGACACCTGTAGTCTTAGCTTGGGAGGCTAAGGCAAGAGAATCACTTAAGCCCAAGAGCTTGAGATTGCTGTGAGCTATGACAGCAACAGCACTCTACCAAGGGAGACATAGTGAGACTCTGTCTCAAAAAAAAAAAAATTTACTCTGATTGCTTTTTTTTGGCAGTTTTTTTTTTTTTTTTTGGCTGGGGCTAGGTTTGAACCTGCCACCTCTGGCATATGGGGCTGGCGCCCTACTCCTTTGAGCCACAGGCGCTGTCCTGATTGCTTTTTTTTTTTTTTCCAGAGCAGTTTGGTCTTGTTTTATGGGCACACTATCATTTTCAAATCTTTCTTAAGATACTTATTAGATTTTTTTTCTTTTTTTGAGAAAAGATTTCTCGGTGTTGCCCAGGCTTGAGCGCGGTGGCATCATCGTCACAGCTCATAGCAACCTCCAACTCCTGGGCTCAGCAGTCCTCCTGCCTCAGTCTCCCAGGTAGTTGGGACTGCAGGTGGATGATTTTTCCACTTTTTTGTAGAGATGGGGGCCTGCTATATTGCCCAAGCCAGTCTTGAACTTGCATTATGTGATCTTCCCACCCCAGTCTCTTGAAGTGCTGGGATTGCAGGCGTAAGCCACCCTACCGGTCTAGAACTTTTTCTTTAAGTTGTTTTCTTTCCCTTGAATCCGTCTCCTCTGGGGTCAGTTGTTCTCCTTGTTCATTATGGTCCTTTTCTTTCATAGTCTCACTTTTCCTCAACTTGTGATCCCGGTTGTCGGTTTTGTTTTAATGAATTAAGAGCTCCATAGATAAACTGGGAGGGTTGCCTTTGCTCCTCTCGGCAGTTGCAGAGTTTCTTAAATAGGGGGTGGTAAGTAGCAGGAGACTGCCCTTTCTCCTGCGGTAGTCAACACAGGGGTGGTGTTTCTGAGTGCTTTTACCCCTGCGGGAGCTCTCTTTCATGTGGAGGTTCAAAACTGCCCTTAACTCTGATATTCACACTGGGATCTTCTTTTTCTTTTTAGGTGGTGCTAGTGACTTTTACACTGTTAATGCTCCAGGCATTCCTTTTTTTTTTTTTTTTCTTTTAATTTCAAAAATTTAGGGAATAGAAGTGTTTTTGTTAGGTGAATGAATTGCATCATGCTGAAGGTCAGGGCTTTCAGAGTACTTGTTACCAGAACAGTGTCCAGGTGCTTGATCTCATCCTTACACTGCCCTCCCCACTTTTTAATTTCCAATGTCCATTACAGCTCTTTATGTCCATGTAGATCTGTCATTTAGCTCCCTCTTGTGAGAACATGTGATGTCAAACTTCCCATTACCAAGATACTTTGCTTAGGATAATGGTCTCCATGTCCATCCAAGGTGCTGCAGAATACTTTCTTCATTCCTTTTTATGGCTGTGTAGTACTCCATGTTTGCATATGCCATACTTTCTTTATTCACTTGATGGGCACTTAGGTTGCGTCCATATCTTTGCAGTTGTAAATGCTGCTGTGATAAACACACTAGTGCAGGTGTGTTTTTCATAAAATGACTTCTTTTCCTTTGGGTAGATACCCAGTAGTGGGATTGCTGTATGGAATGGTTGCGTCTACTTCTAGTTCTTTGAGGAATCTCTATACTGTTTTCCATAATGGTTGTGCAAGTTTACATTCTCACCAGCAGTGTACGGGTGTTCCCTTTTTACTACAACTTTGACAATAGCTAGGGTTTTTTTGACTTTTTAATAATAGCTATCCTAATAGGGGTTAGGTGGAATCTCATTGTGGTGTTAATTTGCATTTCCCTGATGAGTAGCGATGTTGAGCCTTTTTACGTGTCTGCTGGAGGAGAACTACAAAACAATGATGAAAGAAATCACAGATACTGCAAAAAAAAAAAAAATGGAGAAACACTGCTCGCTCATGGACTAAAAGAATCAGCATTGTTAAAATACCCATACTGCCCAAAGTGATTTATAGATTCAATGCAATTCCCATCAAAATTCCAATGTCATTTCACCTTGATCTAGAAAAAAATAATCCTAAACCTCATATGGAACCAAAAAGAGCCCAAATAGCCTAAGCACGTCTAAGCAAAAAGAATAAATCTATTGGCATCACATTACCTGACTTCAAATTACACTACTAGGCATGGTGGACAAAACAGCATGGTGTGGATACCAAGGTGGACACGTAGACCAATGGGGCAGAACAGAGAACCCAGCTGTAAACCCATCATTGAGGTAGCAGGAATGGGTCGTGCAGCACTGATGGCTGGAGACTTTCCAGACAGACCTAGCATACTCCCCAAAAGAGAAATGGTACTGAGAGAGCTCCATCTCCATGCGCAGGAGAAGGAAACCTGATCCCTGCCTCTCACCATCAGTAGAAATTAACCCAAGATGCATTAAAGACTTAAATCTAAGACCTGAAACAATAAAAAATTCTACAAGAATGAGGACAATTAATAACAATTAATGACACGGTGGGGGTGGGGGAAGGGGAGAGCAGAGAGAGAAAGAATGAGGGAGGGGTGGGGAAAGGAAGAGCGGAGAGAGGGACGGAGGGAGGGGTGGGGTCTTGGTGTGTGCCACACCTTTTGGGGGCAGAACACAGATGGTAAGAGGGGCTTCACCTAACAAATGCAATCGGTGTAACCTGGTCTCTTATACCCTCAATGAATCCCCAACAATTAAAAAAAAAAAATTCTAAAAGAAAACATAGG
>CAUYON010179862.1:0-43730 GCA_963573935.1 Arctocebus calabarensis
AAAAAAACCATTGCTTATAATGTTCCTTTTTTTTTTACATATACATGTGTTAATTAGGTTTCCAGTTTTTGCCTTCACAGAATTTAAAAGGCTTAAAATTTAATAACAATAACAATGTTTAAGATAAGGACTAGAAACAACGACCACGTAAAGAATGAACAAAGATAAATACATTCAGAAAAGAAAACAGACGATTACTGCATCGAAATATTAAGCAATATTAGCAATAATAATGCCAAGAAAGAATCGTTCACATTGTCAAATAAGAGTATGTCCATTATAGAAATCTTTGACCCTAAGGCTCAGTATGGAGTCAGCAGTGGAAAAGAAAAAATAAGAAGTTAACTTATATTCTTATGTTCTTAACTTATAACTTATGTTCTTTATATAAAAAGATTTCTTACCGGCCACTAAAGGGAATAGGGCCTAAAATGAACATAGTTAATATGAGGAGAAAAGACCTACTACATCACTATAGAATATTCGAGGTAGTAGCAATTGCCCTGTTTACAGAATTTTCAGAGGCAGGAAGAGAGCCAGAAATACCAATACAGGGCGTACAGCTCGGGTCTCGGGGCTTCCCTGCCGGTAAGAGACTCATTTCAGATCACTCTTGAAGCTCTTCCGGACAAGCATTGAATGAACATCCCATTTATCATGTACCTTTTTCTAATAAGGACACAGATACAATGTTTTTAAAAAGCTAAGAATTTTTTCATACATTCCAGTCACTTTAATATGATTGGAAGTTTGAATACATCCTACACCAAAAACTTGTGTTGGCTGTCCGTGTCCAGACGCCTCCGGGTACACCAGCGTGCAGTGAAGCACACGGCTGCGACACTGAGCATGCGCTTTTCATGCAGAGGTTTTAATTGTACACAGACTCCATCGTTGGCTATTAACACTGATGATTGGAGAAGGGCATTCTTTTTCAGAGTGAAGGTCAATTTTCCTTTCTTGAAAGCTCCTTTCACTTTGTGTCCCATTTTATTTTACTCTGTATTATTTTATGACAAGAAACTGAAACAAAAGGAAAAGGAAGTTTACACACATTTTATTTTAAGTTACAGTTTATATGAGCATCAAACACCAGTGTTTTATTTAATTCTTTGGGTTGATACCTTTCTGGTTTCCTGAAATATAATACCTATTAATCCCTGTTTGCAGACACCTTGAAATATTTATTGAATAATACAATACAGATTCTAAAACATAATCTTCTTTTATGAATACTGGCACAATTTCTCCCAGCTCTGCAAAAGATTTAAGAAAAATGGCAGGGCAAGATCAGACATTGTTTACATCTCACCTCCAGCAAGATATAACTTTACTCTTGGCTGACCTTTAAGCAAAAGCAATGGTTATGTAACCAAGTAAGCTAAAAACTAAACAGGAAAAGACAAGCAAGGGGTCACAGAACCGGGAATGAACTACAAACGTATTCTATTTGTTAAACTTAGATTTTTATCGTGTTGCTCAAAGAACACAAAGGTTTTCCAAATGGAAAAATGTGACCAATATTTTATCTTTGCTATCTGAATGTATACATAAATATTTCAGTATTTAAAAGAAGTTATTTAGAAGTCTGCTATAAAATGCATTGCTGTATTTTATAATGTCAAGCAGAAGTGTTACTCATTGACAAAATAAAATTTTTGAATGAACAGCATTCTATCTTTATATAAATATTAGTTGAAATTAAAGCCCAAGGTATATTGTTTTTAAGACATACACTCTAAGATTGTTTTAAAGCTAAACAGATTTACATTTGGAAAGTTTTAAGTGCAGCCTTATCAAAAGGCAAAAGAATTTAAAGTCCCCTTTTAAAGCCCCTTTTCAGCCTCATCATTTACAGCATATAAATCAAGTTAATAGTTCCTACATTATATATTTAATAGAAAAAACATTTCCAATGAGAAGAGAAAAAACAAAATGAAATAGTACAACCTAAAAATACTCTAAGCTTTCTTTAGTAATATAAAATATCCTATCTTTAGTAATATAAAAATGTTTATGGCAAATTAAAGTTTCTTGCTTATGTCCCCATAAACAGCATCTTTAAATTTTTGATAGAATTGAATAGCAACCTAGTATACTTTTATTTTCATATATAATTGAATCTTTAATATATCTGTAAGTATTTTTTTAAATAATTAAAGCAACGAGGTCATAACATAAATTGCTATTGAAGGAATATGGAAAGAAAGCTTGAGAAAAAGGAATAAAATTGCACTGAAAATGTATGAGTTAAATATCATGTTAGGTACCATGCATTAGAAGTTGAACAACTAGATGGCTTACAATCTAGTGAGTCAAGATATGGATGGGCGGCACTTGTGGTTCAAATGAGTAGGGTGCCGGCCCCATTTGCCAGAGGTGGCGGGTTCAAACCCAGCCCGGGCCAAAAAAAAAAAAAAACTGCAAAAAAAAAAAAAAAAGAAATGAGCCATTAAAATGCAATGGACAAGTAGTGTTATAAGGGGAATCATATCCAAGTACCTAGAAAGAGGAGCACAGAGGTGAGTTTTGGGAGAGGAAGGTGTCATTGAAGCAGATTTCTTGTCTTCTTAACACTGATGAAAGAAGAAGGGCATTATTTTTGAAGTCTAAGTATGGAATTATTACTTTATTTAGACTTCTTGGAATTATTTAGACATATGGATAGAATTATGTTATTTTATTTAGACTTCTCGTCAAAATATGTAATTCACTGAATTCACTTCTTGTTCTAAATATGGAATCCACTGAAAAACAAAGGACAATGAGCCTAAAAGAATGCAAAACCCATCACAACCATAAAGATAGCTTGATATGGTAGAACAACAGGGCTATCAACAGGTGAACGGTGAGGTTAGAAAGGAAAGTAGATCTGGGAAAAACCCTATAGCCATTAAAAAAAAAAAAAAAGGTTAAATTTCTTCTTAAAAAAATTTAAAAAGAAAACTAAAGAAATAGATCAGCAGTCACCCCAAGAGTTTTCAATGGAAGCCTAATGTGATTGTATCATCTCTTTGAGATAATCTCTCTGGTTGCATTTAGTGAATGAATGGAAGGATTGTACAACCAAAGTCTAGGAGAAGAGTCCAGGTGGGAAGCTTATGGTGTCATTACAGTAGACTCTGGGAGGAGAGGGAGGGATGATTTAGGAGCTACTGAGTTAAATGTGCTCAGTGAGGGAAAGCAAGATGGTTATGGGATTCACTAAAATAAGAACATGGAAAGAGGATGAGGTGGGGAGGGAATATGATAAACGCAGTTTTAAACATACTGTCCTCTCAAAAAGCCTTGGTGTAGATGTTGAATATACAAGAGACTATGTAGGAAAATCCGTATAGGCAGTATGGAGTCTTGATAAGATGAAAATTGTCATCTTTTCTAAATATTAACAACTCAGTAAACACCACCATCTAAATACATTACATCAGCTTTTACTAAACTAATGATATTCTAATTAAGTAATGATGTGCTTAGAAAACCCTTTTGGGGGAGGAATTAGAAGAGGATCAATTAAACGTAAAATAAATTTTAAAAGAAGAAATGCATAAGGTCAGACAGAGAATGAAAACGATCATGGGGCTAAGTCCAGAATTTGTCCTTTATTAAAGATGCAGAGGCTGGTGGCTGTGTTGCTATTGCTCTTCTGTTTCACTATTGTTTGTGGAGTCGTGGTCTTGGTGAGACTACTCAGCTGGTACAGTACTGTAAGGTGATTTGTATTAAAAGCCAGCCATGACTATCTATTTCCCATGGAGGAAAGATCCATAAATTACAGCTGAGGTTATTTGTCAGTTATGTAGTTTAAAAATTCTTTGGCAGATAGGATTAAAGTGTGAGAATTGATCCTGAACTCCAGCTGAGGGGCCTGTGAAATTATGAAGATAATATGTTCAGTACAACGTTTCCCGCTGTCCAATTTAAAGGTACTGGGTAGGAGGTCAGTGGAAACAGAAGGCAGTTGGATGGCACTATTTGAAATATTTTAAATAAATGTTTTGTAAGAGACTAAAGTATTATGTAAAGGAATGAATATTTTCTTGCTAAGCAGAAACTTTATCCAATCATTTGATTTGTGAAGGAGAGATTTCACTTAGAGTCTTGGGGCTTCCAGTCAATCCAGGTTTCAGCAGAGCATTCTTCTCCATGGTATAATTTTTAATGCCTTGTTTAAATTTTTCAAATAAAATAACTCATAAGGAAGGCTTTGTTTTTTTCTTCCTACAATTTCTTCAACAAACTATTCTATAATCGAATGATTCTCAGATAGAGAAACTTGTTTACAATTTTCTGCAGTGATACATAATCTTTGAACGTCATACTTGCCATGCAGAAGCAGTCCAAAACCTCTGATAAATGTCAAAGACATTACACTATAAATTGGCCGAGTGAACCAAAGGAAGGCATACATGTATCTTTTCCTTAGGAACAGCCAAGTATCCCGAAATCAGATGAGTCATTACATATAAACTGAAGTTGCTTGAATGATATGCTCCAGAAGAGTTTTTGGTATTTACAAATACATATACAGTATATAAAAATGAAAATAATTTCAAACTTATAAGAGAAATGCAAGAAGAAAAAAAAGGAGAGAAAGAAGGCACCAGAAATAAGTCCGAGACCCAAGATGTGTGAGGTGGTGTCCACTTGCTAAAGATGAACTCAAAGTGTTTTCTGAGCTTGTAACATCAAGGAGAAAGTGTATTTAATTATGAGGTTGACACTATCCATGAGGGAAAAATGAACTGTTGGTACACAAGTTCAAGTTGGATTTGCAGTCTGAAAGAAAGAGAAGGGGATACTTTATAAAGGAACGGACTATCAGTCGCATCATTACAGGAGAGGCAGCAAAATGTTTCCGACGGGTTATGTCTAATGATGTCCTTCTTAGATGCAGGTGGTAGAATGCCTGTGTTATAACAGGAATCTCAAAGGCAGAGAGAATTAGGTTTCAAATGACCAATAAAACTCCTAGTCAGTAAAGATTGAGAGCCTGGGGAATATCACTATAGTTTGGTATTTATTGAAAAATTGAAGGTCTGTAAAATAAACAGTATAGTGTGCAAGGTTCTTATTTTGTGGTTTATCACTTAACAAGCGGAAGTGGTTAAAGCTAAAAAAAACCTCAGAGATTCAATGATGGCAGAGTGGAAAGAGCCCTGGACTGGGAGTCAACGCCTGACTTTGTGTCCCAGCGCAGCTAACTTATTTCTTTATTTTTATTTTTATTTTTGTCCAGCCGAAAATGTTGTCAGCTAACTTTTAACAGAACAATTTTGCTCGGGCAAGTTCTGGATGATCCTACGATGGGCCAGATTCACAGCTGTAAAAGGGGGTTACTAATACCAGTTCAGAAGGGCTTTGTGACAATTAAGCCAATTATTGCACATAAAAACATGTTTTCTCCACATTATCTGAAATATCATTTTCTTCATATCACCTAAAAATCTTTTAACTATATTTTGAAAATATAAGTATATTGAAAACATTTTTGTAACTACCCCAAACAATGATTTATATCTTTATGTGACTTTACAAAGAGTTACAAGATTCAAGTCCTATTGAGATATATTTTAATTGCTATTATTAAGAAGACACAGTGTTATTTGAACTACCAGATTGCAAAAATCAATCTACTAAATACTTGATGTGTTCCATCTCATGTAACTTTGAAACAGTAATTACAGAGCTGTAGTGTTTCTCTCCCTGTTTTACAAGTTAAAGAGGTGAAATTGCTGAGTTGGGATTAGTCATGTGAAGCTTGTCAAAAGACAAGAGGGAAAAAATCTAAACAAATTCTATACTGAAGGGGAGAAAAAGATAAATTCCATCTAGAAGTTTTTGACTTTACACAGTAAGATTAAACCTTTTTGGTACTCATGGATATAAGATGTAAAATTCCTTTACAAGAACATATTTTAAAACTATGTTTGGTAGTCAGTAAAAGTTTTCAGGTAATTTGTAGAGGATCCTGATTCTTTGGTGATTAAAACCCAGGAAGCCCAGGGGATGCCCTTACTGAAGCACCAGGCACCACTGGGCCTTTGCAGCAGGCTGTCCAGTGTACTACCACACAGAATTCAACCGTGAAGACAAGATCAGCCTGAGCCCCTAAAAACTCATTTTTTTTTTGCTATGTATGTTTTGGGAAGAATCAGTTTATTTTCTTTCAAATTATAAAGATAGGATTTATTTATTCTGATTTTTTTAATTAAAATATTTTTTAGAGACAGTCTCACTCTGTTGCCTCAGGCTGGAATATTGTGCTTTATGACGCACAGCAACCTCAAACTCCTGGGCTTAACGGATCCTCTGGCCTCAGCCCCCCTAGTAGCTAGAACTATCGGCATGGCAATTTTTCTATTTTTAGTACAAATGGGGTCTCACTCTTGCTGGTCTCAAACTTCTCAGCTCAAGCAATCCACCCACTTGGGTCTCCCAGACTGCTAGGATTACAGGCATAAGTCACCATTCCTGACCTATTTATTATTTTTTTGATTTCATATTAATATGAGGTTAAAATGATTAGTCTACATGGTTTGCATTTGTTAGTAAAGTCCAAGTTGTAGTTGAGCCCTTTGCCCAGGACATGTGCTGCATATCCTTACATTGTGCCCATCAGGTAAGAGTTTACCAATCCCCCACCCTCTCCCTTTCTCCCCACTTGAATGTAATTGTGTTTTTCTCTTGTGTGGGCATGTAGTTATTTATCTTTTGGTTTCGTATTAGTATTGAGTATTTAGATTATTGCCAATAAAAATTCATTTTTATGTAAAATCATAACTAGTTATTAGAATGGACACCATTTACTTTGTTCATTTGGGGGAAAATGTTGTTCCAAGCAAAGACACAGAAATAAATATCTACTTTGCTTTCTGTCCAGGAATTGTGAAAATCCAAAGAGACAATAAAATAGAGTGTTGAATAATAAAAAGCACTAAAGAAATGTAAGACATTATTATTTCACCTTGAACAGCAAGTTTGTCCATGAAATTTTCATAGGCAAATTAATTGCATATTATACATATTTTATATAAATAAATATGTATAACATTTAAATATATAAGCAAATATATAAAATAGAAACAATTGATAATAAATTTTAAGAATACTATTGTAAACATATTGATGGAAGTTTGATCATTTTTTTTATTCTTTATCTTAAAATGCCTGACGGGTATCAATTTATTTATCTGTTATAGTTGTTATAAAAGCTGGCTGCACAGAAGATCGGTTCTGTATTGCCCTCTTCATCACCCAAACATCCTTATTTGCTAGGAGAAATGCATCATTTATTGCTAGGAGCTGAGAATTAAAAGAGAAAGAATGTACAGACCCTAGAGACTTAATATCTAATTGCAACAACAGTATGGATGCTTAAAAGAGAAAGAAGAATAAATAACAATACGATTTTGCATGTCTGAAATTCCAAATGGAAGATTATCTGTCTTCCTAATTTCGAGGTCTTACCAGCTAGCCCTGTGTTGATTTCTAAAGGATTCGAAGAGAAAACTAACATCATTTAAATATGTAGATAATTAGTGGAATAGAATTTCAGAAGCAGGAACAATAGTGGTGTACCTTTTGAAGGTCTCTGATTTAAATTGCTTTCGCTTCCTTTGCTTCTCAGTGATGAAGAAGTAGAATATTTTCTGTAATAATTTAAAAAATCTATTATTTGGGCTACATTCAAGGAAGGTTTTGTTATAATAAGGAAATGATAATTAGATTAAGGTTTTTTTGTTTTGTTTTGTTTTTTGTTTTTAATACTTAGTTGACGTGAATTCGGTGAATTTTTACCACCCAAGAGTAAAAAGGGTTTTACTGACTACGTGGATCAACATTAATGTCTTTTTACTGGCTGGAAGATTTGGCCTAATCACGTACCGATTCATTGTCAAAAGTGGGAGAGCAGAGTTGAGAAAACATTGATTATGTTAAATGGCTAGAATTATTAACAGAAGTCTCTGGTTGAGTAGAATAAATAATACACAAATATCTTACAGTGGACAAAATATTAAAAGTATTTGATTTCATGAGTAGAAGAACTTAAACATGGGCTAATTAATAGTTAATTTTTTAAAATGGTAAATGTGTTGCTTTTGAGCACATAGAAAGTCAGCCAAGAAAGAAAAAAATAATTTAGGGAAACAGTATAGTACAATGGTTAATGCCCAAGGTCTGGCATCAAAGTGCTTGGTATGACCCTCCTAACCTATAAGTTACATGTTCTTCAAAAACTTACTTTTGCACCCTAATGCCTTAGTTTTATCATCTGTAAATGGTGATGCTGTACAAAATTCATATGTTGAAAAAAAAAAAAAACTTAATACCATTACCAATGTGATGGTACTAAGAGGTGAGGCCTTCAGGAAGTCATTACTTCCTGAGGGCAGAAAGCTCCTGAATGAGATTGGTGTCCTATAAAAGGGACTGAAAACACAGCAACAAGGCATGTTCTGTGAAGCCAAGAGTGAATCATCTTCAGACACCGAATCTGCTGGCACTTTTGTCTTAGACTTTCCAGCCTGCAGAACAGTGAAAATAAATTGCATTATTTACAAATTATCTAGTCTTAAATATTTTGTGATAGCATCACCAACTAAGAGTAATACTCAGTACATGACTCAAAAAATAATCATGAGGATTAAGTCAGGGGCTACAGGGGAAAATGCTTGCCACAGAATTAACAATAATTGTTAGCTATTATTGGTAGCCAACAATTTAGAATATATTTAATACTTCTCTTGCAATTACAGTGCAATAAATGATTCTTAACCTCATCAGCACATTAGAATCATCTGGGTTTTACGTTTTTTAAATTTGAATAGCTAGTCTTACCCCTTGAGATTTTAATTACATTGGTCTCAGGTGAGTCCCAGACATCTGTGAGTTTTAAATGTTCCCCAGGTAATTGTAATATCCAGCCAGAGCTGAAAAGATCTGGTCAAAATAGCACAGAGCTTGTACCACTCCGTCAGCAGCTGAGCCAATCCTAGAGTAGGTTCCCAAACCGTATCTTGCATAGCACTGGGCCAGCAAGATATTTGCATAAAAAGATAAATAAATGAGAAGTAACTTAAAGGGGAGAGACGTATAGTTCAACGAAGCTGGATGATGCATATATCTCTTACAGACTCCTTTTCACATTAACAATGAAAAGATCTGAGAAATTCTGATTTAAATGAATGTGTTAATTTCTGATGTGCTCATATTTCTCTAAAATCTTTTTTAAAAGAAATGCTTCCTTAAGGAATATTTAACTTTCTGTTCAACAGTAGAGCAGTAATCATCACCAACTATCATTCCTATTAGCTATAATATCAATTAATTAATAAATGTATAATTATGTAATATATATTGATTAATATCTGTTCTTCCTAGGTACCAGGCATTTAAGGTTAAAAAAGCTAAAGCTTAGCTATCAACATTATCTGTCGTGTCTTTCAAAATCACAGTTATCTCAACTTCACAGGAGATGTACTACTCTATGAAAATGGATCTGCCAGTGTATTCTTTAACCTTTCTTGCACTGGGATTCTAATAATGAACTGGATTTGGAAGTCATTGATTCATAGCCCAGCCTTTCATAGTACACCTTCTAGCTCCCATCTATTTTGCAAAAAATCAATGAAGAAAACAAAGCTAGAAAGAGAAACTCAGTGGCCAATCCTAGGAAAAGGAAGGAAACAAAGGAGGATAAATGACCCAGAAGAAGTAGAATGGCACATGGAAGGGCAGAGGAATGGCACCGTGTGCGTGTGTGCCCGCGAGTGTGGTATGTGTGAGTGGGGAGACTAATGGCCTTGGATGGAGAATAAGTAGGAAGGGGAAAATGCTCTGAATCCATCATGGGCTGGGGAGGAAAAGAAAGTGATGACAAACAACTACTGTCATTTTGGTAAAGACGGTAAGGGGAGTGGAAGTGGAGGGAAATTGTGCAGGAGAAGTAATGTGATGATAGACTTGGGAGTTGAATAGTTTAGGACCATAGACTTCACCCTTGTTCTGATGACCAGAGGAGTTAGGAATCACCTTGCTCTTTGGGAACAAAAGGAAATGTTGATGTAATAGACTTATAATATGTATGCACACTTTTTCTCTAAGTTGGTGGAAGCAGGTGATTCCATTTCCTGGGGGAAGCAGGTGATAGAATGCAAGATAGACACAAAGGAAAAGGTTTTCAAAAATGGGGTGTTTCTTTGAATTTAACCCTTTTAAAGTGGGGTCTTGTTGAGTCCCAAATTTGGGGGTTCTTCAGAGATTTTGACTGTTAGGTAATGTTATTAACTACACCTCAAATTAAAATATTACTTTCTAAAATTGAACCAAAGAAATCCTCAACCTCACTATTATATTTCTGTGGGAAAAGGGTGTCCATTATCTAAACATGGAAAATTACAGTTCTAATAAAAGAATCTAAAATTAAAGAGACATGTTAAACACAATACAGATAGATATTGGGATTTCTATTTTTAGGGCAAAACACCTGTTTAAAACCAGGTTTTATGGGGGAAAAACAGATTGATGTGATATTATATATAATATTCAAAATTCACTTATTTAAAGTTGTGAAATGAAAATTAATTTCAGTTTCAACGTCTGTGAACATCTAGTTTGGATGGGAAGATGATAATGTCAAAGCTACTCAAATTGGTTCAGGGACGTTGCCCCATACTTCCCCACAAATGCAAACCCTGAGACATGGCTACTGTATTAAGGCTTGCAATCAAGCAGGTTTTGGAAATACAGTGTCTACTTCCTACCCTGAAACCAAAGTATTTCAGGCAGTACAGTGCCTGGGATGAAAGCAGAGACTCAAAGACATGGGTAGCTTTCTGGAATCCAAATGTTGCAAAAGTGCTAAACATTTTTGAGAAACTGGGAACCTAAGGGAGGGTCTATTAGGAGGATTTCTAACCTGAAGTAATTGTGACTTGATTTACTTGAAAGCATTCATCTAAAACGGAGGTCTATAACCTTTATTTTTCCTCTGCCATGCATTAGAAAAATAAGGGTCATCCTAGGCCACACATTAAATACACTAACTCTAATGAAAGCTACTTAGCAAAAAAGAAAGAAAGAAAAATGTATCTTTCATGATATCCAACACCACAGATAAGCCAAAAAAAAGAAAAAAAGTCCTCACAAAATCAAACTGAGGGGCACAGTTTGGACCCCTGCAATTAAAACAACTGTATAACACAGTGAATAGGGACTGACACTTAGGACTACAAATCATTAAGGAGATTAAAGTGCTCCACCTCTGTGTTCAGGCAGTAGAACACAGCTTGAAAGACAAGTCTTCTTCTACTTTAAAGTTGAAGAAGTAACAAATCATAACCAAGCTTTCTTAAGCAAACTTGAATTTTTTTGTAACCCAAAGAAATCTCTCTAATTCTCTCTGTGGCTGCCTGAATCATACACCAAAAACAAGTTTCAATGATGGAGCTCAGGGTGAAGACATAGGGAAGAATTTGGCAAGTTGGAAAGTTATTCCAGTCTCTAGCAGCTCTGTAGTAACAGATGATTCTTCAGTCTTCAGCTAGAATTCCCTCCAACCTTAGAGCCATTCCAGATTTAGATTGAAGGCTGAACACCCTAATTTAGTTTGCATGGACGATTGTAATAAAGTTCTTTATAGGTATCTGGCTAGTTGCTTCTATCACTTACCAGGCATCAATGACAAATTGAACAAATTCAGTAACTACATGAATTGGGTGAACAAACAAATATTACTTGTAATCATTATTTGAGATATAAAGAGAGCTAAGTAAGAGGTTTCAGAGAAACCGTGAAAGCATGAAAATATTACAGGAAAGAAGAGGGTTTAGGAGTATTACAGTTAGTTATGAATTAGAGTGCTTATCATTTTTCAAAGGAATATAATAAAGATCTGAATTCTCTACTACTGCTTTGGCTTGGATCAAATGTAAGACTCATAATTTTAGAGCTTGTGTCTAGGTTATAGAATACTTACTAAGTTCTATCTACGTTAGGCAAGTGACGGATTCGGTAGGTACTTCACATATGTTACGCCACGTCATTTTCAAAACAATTTTGTGAAGCTAAGAAAGGTAACTTACTCAGTATCTGCGCTATAGTAAGTGGAGTAATCAAAATTTGAAACTAGGCTAAACTGCCTCTATAGCATATGTTATTCCCACTACACCAGGAAGTCATGAGTCATTCCCAGCTGAAGTATGGTTTTTATTATGTCTAACTATGAGCAGACTTTCAGAAGCAGCTGACAGTAGCTATTATTGTCAAAGCAGCAGCCTAGTAAAAATTATTTCCATGTATACTTGTTAAACATTATTATTCACATAAACAATAGTAAAAACCTCATTCAACAGGTCAATTCATTCAGCTACTTTGGCTGCACTTTGCAGCTCACTCATCTTAATTAGCTACAAGGTAAAGTCATTTTCAAAACACTAAATATTCAATAGGGCACAAACAAACTTGTTCCTGACCAACCCATATCCATTATTAGTATGTGTCATTAAAATTGTTTTTAGTCTAAATGCCTTTTTTTTTGTGGAGACAAGAGTCTCACTTTTTCGCCTTCCATAGAGTGCTGTGGCATCACACAGCTCACAGCAACCTCCAACTCCTGGGCTTAGCAATTCTCTTGCCTCAGCCTCCCAAGTAGTTGGGACTATAGGCGCCCACCATGACGCCTGGCTATTTTTCCATTTTGCAGTTTGGCCGAGGCTAGGTTTGAACCCACTACCTTTGGTATATGGGGCTGGCACCCTACTCGATGAGCCATAGGCAATGCCCTATAAATGCCTTTTTCATGTTGTGTAATGAAGCAATAGAATGTTATACCAAGGACTTTTTCAAGGGCTGGAGAAGAATTGAAGCTCCTTTTAAGAAAAACTTTAAGTGAGTCAAAGGTACCCTCATGGCTCACTTCCACGTAAAAATGGGCTGACCATTTCAAGTTGTCCATCTTTTACAACAAAGTAATAATTCTGCATCACCCATATCTAGTGGGTAAAGCTCATGAATGTCTTTTCTATTACTAACACAAAGAAATCGCCCATGAATGGATTTCCAATCTATTATTTGCCAAAGCCTATTAGAGATTAACTGTCATTCATCTCCCTAGATTCTCTAAGCTTCATCTCTTTAATAAGCTGCATCCCCAGAAATCTACATGCCTAGTCGCCCTTCTCACAGTTCCCTGAATCACTGTTGAGTGGTGCATGGGGCATGCATAGACCTGGGGTCATGTTCCAATGTTCCACTTATTAAAAGTGTGACCTTGAAGTAAAATTAGTTACTCTCCTTGACCCCAGTTTCCTCACCAGTAAAGGAATTTCAAAAAATTCAGTTTGGTTCAGCAAATATATTTAGAATACCAATTAGGTACCACATTTTGTGTTGGAATTAGGTACAAAAAGATTTATTCACTTACTGAGTCAATATTAATTTTGAGCATACATTGTATATTAGGTACTGTCTTAAGGGCTGAAGATCAATCTTTAAACAAGGCTGACAAATTCTGTGTCCTCATAGCTTGGATGAGAAAACAAAAACAAAGAAACACAGAACTAATTCAATATGAATGGAGGTAGTTTAGGGAAACAATGAAGAAAATAAAGCAGAATGGTTTATTTTGTGGGAATATGGCTACTTTAGAAACAGTAGTTGGAAGTCTTTCATCCAGGGACGATCCCATCCCATTTGACAAATAATGATTTCAGGAAATGATCAAAACAACTCTGTATTCAAGGAGCAGAGGACAGAGGGTCATAGCATAATCTTGCAGAGGACAGAGGGTCATAGCATATTTCAGTTTTGCTAGGATGGAGGTGTATGTTTAGAGATTTCTTGGGATGATATATTTAAACAAGGTAAGAGTGCCTCACACAGAGTTTTGCACAAACAGGTACATAACAAAAGTTAGCCATGCTCTCTGTCTTCCATATGGAACATGAGGGCCTTCTCCTTTAATCAATGTAATGTAAAACCCATTGAATCTTGATGGTGACTTATTAAAATCTGAAAAAAAATTGGCCTAATTAGATTTCTAAGGCACACATGCATTATTTTCTGAGAATAAAAATTATATATCTCCACAGCTTTCCCTTTTCTCTTGGCTTTCAATATTAAACATGCTGCTTGGTTTCTGTCATTAGCCTTTGTCACTTTTCCTGTCTTTATTTCTAATCCTCTCTATTATTTCAATGTCAGAAATGGTTTCAATTTTTTTCAATATCTAGATAGGAAATAAATGTTTTTTAAAATGTACATACCATTTGCAATTATTTTTATTTCTAGTATTTAGAGAAGGCACTTGGTATATGAGGGGAAAAATACTGCTAGTGGTGTGCTTTTCCACATACACCTCACTTCTGCAACAAGTACCTTGGGTAAGATAGAGGCAAAAGGTTGTTAGATAAAGTCATCTTAAACCATTCCGTTACTTTTCTATCAGACATTTGGATGTCTCTTTTTCAAAGAATGTAATGTATAATAAAATCCTATAAAGGCAATCATATTAAAGTAGAGGGCAATACAAACCATTAATAAATCTGAAATACAGTGTATCTTTAAATACATCTGTAATGTAGGAATTAAGAACATGTTTTTGGACTTAGACACAATGAGGGTCAAACATTTTTTCCTGCTCACACTAACTGTGGCATGGATGTGTGTTTCAGCCTTTCTGGGTTTCATGGGTACTTTGTGAAAACAACACCTACCTAACAGGATTCTTTAGAGACTGAAGGTATTACATGTATAAACACTGAATATTTCTAAACTGCTTAGCAAAATACCTGATGTATAGTAAGTATCCAAAAAAGAACTTATATTATTCAGATTTCACATCAATGTCATTATAAGCCTGTAGACCAGTTTATGTGCTAATATGAAGTATTAGAGAGAAATGAATCTTCTAAGATCAATAATTTTACCAAGCATTAGGGTATATCAATCACCACATTTGTTAGATTGGTTAGAAGATCTACCAATCATAAGTCAAGCTCAGGCAGCAATAGGATACATCAGGAAAGAGTCCAATAATTAAAACATCCAATATTATTTATATAGTTACAGAAAGGCTGAGAGGCTACTCATGGGGGAAAGGTGTTTTTAGTAGGAGGAAATGAGAATTTGAGAATAAAGATATGCCTAGAACTGTGAGAGAAAGACAGGATGTGAGTACTATTGGCTAAAGAGATGGAACTGTGTCCAAGAAACAGATAGTATTAATTACACAGGGGCATGGCACTACACAAAGAAGTGGCAGCATTTTTTACACAAAGAAGGGTCAGGCAGATGGGCATAGGAAAGTTTCAACAGACAGAACCAGATGTGGGAAAAGCAATTCCAGGCACTACAACCATTTAGGCATTGACACAGGAATTCAGGGTCCAAATCAGAGGACCTAAGTAGGCCCAGTCTCAGTGCTCCATAGAAGACGTGTTCCAAAATCTTGCATAGGTTTAGGTGGCCTCAGCAGCAAAATTATTCAATAAAGAGATAGGAGCCCAGTAGCTTACAATCTCAGTTCATTTTCTGTTGCTATAACAGAATACCTGAAATGATTTATAAGGAAAAGGAATTTATTTCTTACAAATGTGGAGGCTGAGAAGTGCGAGCTCATGGAGCTGTATCTAGGGAGGGACTTCTTGCTAAAGGAGACTCTGCAGAAGCCCTCAATGGTTCAGAGCATCATATTGAGGAGAGGGATGAGCTTAGGTCTTTCTTCCTCTTTTAATAAAGCCACTTTCATAATAAACTGTTAATTCATTCATCCAAGAATGGGAAATGGCCCTCACGACCCCATCAGATCTCAAAGGTCCCACTTCTCAATACTGGCACATTGGGAGTTCGATTTCAACATGAGTTTTGGTGGGGGAAAACACTCAAAACATATTACTCATGTCACATGAGATACAGAGATATAAGATATAAGATGCTAATGTATCTGAGTGGCTGTTGTATCATGAAATGGAACACAGCAACTTTCATTCATTCTGGATTCAATAGATGATATACACAAGGTTAGGTTGGTTAATTTTCTATGTCTTCTGGTGCCTGCTTAGTTTACTAGTAGTTTACTACTCATAGATTTAATTTCTAATTCTCTAATTTAAAAAACTTGATGGGCAAAATCTGCGAAGGCAGATTAGCATCAAAAAACAAAGATGGCTGGAAGGGCAAGAGTCTCAATCTTCTTTGCTTGCACAAAATAAATAAATTAAATCCCTTAACCACCTGAAAGATTATCTCCTGCCTGAGGAGTTTTGTGTTTATAATCTGACATTGATAAAGATCTCCAGAAGAAAGCGTGTTTATTGTATCTAGTCCTTTGGCAAAGATACAGCTATGGAGATGATGAATGGCCAGAGCAAGGAGGGATGTCTATTAAACCAGTCATAGTTGACACCATGTTCCAGCACATAATGTTTGACACTCACGGGTTACTGAAATGATTATGTGCTCAAGAGTGAATCCATGCCGACAAACCAACCTTTTGCTGATGAAAAGAGACCCTGTTATTTTAGAGTGATTGGAACTTAGATTTAGGCTTTCAAGTAAGTACAGTGTATATTGATAAAAACCAGGGAACTTTCAGCACTGAATCTTACTAAATAAATTGATAGCAATTCCTTTTTGTTCTTTTTGTGCTGGCAGCAGGGAAACCAAATTACAGGTCACAAAAGCTTACAGTATAATGTGATACAGACTATCTTATTGAACCATAATCTGCTAATTCCAGAAAATGTTTTAATCCTATTTCAGATACGGTAAACAGGGATGGCAGAAAGGCTTAACATTTCAATCAAGCAATAGGAAATATGAAGATTGTCATATTTTCTAAAGAAAAAAATAGCAATTAATTCTTCCTAAGTGTTCTCTCAAACTGGATTGTGACTGTGTTTGTTACCTTGTAATCATTAGCAGAAACAACTGGAAAGCAACAAAGGAGATTCTGCCACTCCTAGGCAGAGCAAGGTCAAGTTTCCCATGGACAGAAAGGCAGGGAGCAGCAGCATTGGAACCTTCTGAATTTTTCCAGACAAAGATATATGGTGAATTCAGGAACTAAGAGCCCAAGAAGCTGGCGAGGAGTAACTAAGAGCCCAAGAAACTGGCAAGGAAATCTAATAGCAGATTGGGGAAGATGGTGCCCTGAATGGTTTATGTATGGGCTACATTGCAACCCTACTCTCCTGGGCCTTCTATTACATCTCAGAAAACAAACACTTGATGCCAACATAGTACCAAAGAATTATTACAAGTCTCATTTTAGAAGTTGTATTATATTGCATTATTTTATTGTATAGCTGAATATTGTTATTCAGCTAAGGAGTTATACATGCAAACATTTCAGCATTTTTCTCCTACAATTGCATTTTTAAAATTCTTATGCTCAAGGCATGAGAAAAATGAAAGAAAGTTGAGGATAAGCTAGCATACTAGAAAAATGTCTCTCTTTTTTTTAATTCACATTTTCTCAAACAGCACAAATGAACACACCCTCACAAGAGTACCATGAAATAGGAAAAGGACTTTAGAGTACAAAGAAGATTAAAATGTGGTTTGTGCTTCGGAAGAAATTTTGACTACTAGAAGAGAAAAAGTCATAAAGGCAGGAAAGTGCTAGATATAATATACTATACTGGAAGTCTGTGTGTAGGACCAGCACCCTAGGGTGGGCTGTGGGACTGTTCTGTGACATGGTCACCAGTGAGAAACCTTAAAGCATTTTCAGAAAGTACTAAATTTTTCTCATTCTCGTTTTGCATCTCTCTCTGCCCTTTCTAGTGTTTTTTAATCTTAAGAACCTCCCTTACCCCCATTGCATTGCCCTTTAAATTTCTTTACACTTAGAAAGACCATTTTCTCTGGTTGATAAAGCCTACGAGATCCATCCCCACCTTCTCCAAGCTCTCCCCTCTGATTCATTAGACTCCAGCTATGCTGGTCCTCTAACTTGGTGCCTGTCAAACTTCGGTGTGCATCCAAAGATGTTAGGGCCACACTATAAATGCAGATTCTTATTCATAAGATCTGAGGTGGGGAACAAAATTCTTACATTTGTTATAAGCTCCAAGGTGGTGCTGACCACAGGTTGAGTAGAAAGGTACTGGAGGGCCTGTGTGCATTCCAGACACTGCCAGGCTACCTTGTTCCCTTAGTCATAGCCACACAGCTCACCCAAGTTGATTCCCCCCATGCAATCATGGTGATTGTTTTTCTTTCTGCCAGGGATTTGCTTTTCCCCCATCTTTTTTTGTCTGACATCTTTTGTTATGTAGGGCTCAGCTCAAACAGCAGCTCCCCAGAAAATCTTTCTTACTGATAGTATCTATAATAGTCCATCCAGTCGCTCAACCTGTAACACTCAATCAACACATTTTCCAATTTTATGGCCTTAATTAGACTTGTCACTCTCTGAACTTTCTCTCCTTTTCTCTTTAGTTCCTTGTGACCTCTATGAAATGATGGCACAGTCTGCACTGTTCGCTCTGTAACTGTACCTGTAACAATGCCTGACACACAGGGCTGGCTCTGTCGGTGCATCATCTGTACAGTTACCCTGGGATGTCTGCTTGACTGAATGCTCTATGGTTGCCAACTAGAAATTCACAGTTTTATCTTTAAACTTGTGTTTTGTAAGTGCAGTCCGATGGGAGGATGGAGCATGCATGTAAGTAGAAGCAATGCACTCAACATGGATCTCCTTCTTTCTCATATTGTGTTCACAATGCCCCATGAGCACAGAATTCTGATGGATGCACATGCGTGAGCATTCAACAAAACTCAAAGCCAGCTCAAAGTAAATGTGTTACATCCCTGACTGAATAAGTGGGGTGCTGAGAGCCTCAAGAGGCCATGCTTTCTATTCAAACCAAAACTTGCTTCCAAAGTACAAAGAAGGCAACGGTGCTCTGAGAAAGAAGATGACTAAGTAACCCTATTATATCCTCACTTACTGTTACTTCCCTAGCCCACCACTTATATAGAATAGAATGACATCCTAGGGAATATAGGGCCGCCCAAAGTTCCTTTCCCTTCATCTTTTCTTACTCGAGACAAAAGTAGGGAATATTGGTAGAATGTGCACATATTAAGACGTGAAATCGAACTACCTGAGTTAGTTTTGTTCAGTGCTTCTACCATTTTGAAAGAAGGAAATACATATGCGTGTACAAACTGCAAAATACAAATTGTTTTAATTTTGGTGAATCTGAATATAGGTTAAAGGCTCTTATCTTTTCATTCTTGCATAATATAAAAATAAATAGTAAAATTCCTGCTCATAATTCAAAATTCTATTTTTTTTTCTTCCTAAAACAATACATTGCAAGATGCAAACACAGAAATCAACCATCAAAAGAAAGAACAAGCTTTATATTGTAGTCCCTTTCGGGTGCTTTTTCCTGTGATTTGAACGAGGAAGTCCACACTTGCATTTTCCACAGGACTTCACAAATTATGTCAACCACACTGATCTATAGAAGTAGTTACTGAATAAGAAAAAAAAAATTGTGTTTACCATGTGGCTGGCACTGTGTTAAGCACTTTACTTGGGTGATCTAATTTTCTTTTTTAAATAATCTTTTACAGCAAACATCACTGTTGGAGAACTCTAGATAATTACATGGTAATATACTCAACACCTCAAATAAAACTAAGGCTAAGAAAGATTGAGTATTGCCAAACACTTAATTGCCAAAATTTTAAAAGCTTATTAGTAAAGAAACTAGGGTTCAAACTAGATTTGTAGACTACCAAATGCCCCGTTTCTTGACGACTCTGCTATGATTCCTCCCAGAAGTCAGTCTCATTCCAGCCTCACTTTGAGCTGCTGGGAATATTCCAGGTAGGTCCAGGAGTCTATTCCTAACCAAAGCAAACCAAGAAGATGGACTCATTTTTTCTTGAATCCAAAAGTCTCTAAAAAGATTGCAATTTGGTGTGGACATTCGGATGGTCACATGGACCCATGTAAATCATTCATGCTTAGATAGGTGCCTAACAGCAATTACATCTAGAATTTCCTAGAGTATTTCACCATTTGTGTCTCATGGTCTATGGAAAATTTCAGCCTCATTTTTGTATCTTATTTAGACCTCTAAGACACAGACCATCTTACGGGTCTACATTAGGATCTTTTATGTATGTCTGGCTATATTCTAGAAACAAAGTCTCTCAGCAGTTTTAATCTTCTTTGCCCAAATCTCACTGGCAAATATGAGCTCATCTATTATTCATGATGTTGAATAAAAGCCTCTGCCTGGATATATCTGGTGTTTAAAATATTTTAAACAATGTTCACTATGGTAACAACATATTTGAAGTTTCTGTCATTTAGACATTAAAATGTTCAATTAGAGGGTGAAATATAATATCATACAATTGAACATCTAGTATTAATGATAGGGGGAAAAATCAGGATGTATCAGGCATGTCTTGTTTTTATTTTAGTATGTATTAGAAGAATCTATTATTTATTCGTGACTAAATGTATTTTACCATTATAGGTTTTAAATCAAATACTTGCTTTTAGTATACATTTTTGGATGGAAGTAGTTATTAGATAAACCCATTCTGAGGTTCAGTGTGTATAATGGCGCCTAAAGACAGGCACTTCCCTTCACTCCGTTGCAAGGTGGAGAGCTCTAGATAATTACATGGTAACATACTCGCACATCATGGCTTGCAAGAGACTGTCAAATACTTCTAATTTTGTTGATATTAACATCCTCAAATATCTATATTCACTTTTTCTTATTCAGTATAAAAATCCATCAGAAGTACAAAATTTAGTGACAGAGCCATTAGGGTTTCTTTTAATTTGGACTCACTGTAAAAAAAGAAAAGAAAAAGCATTTAATTGTAAACTTTTCCCTAATTTTAAATTCTACTTTTTCTGTTAGAGATGCCAGCTGCCTTGGCTCTTAGGGTAAGCAAAGAAATGACAAGAGAAAAACCGGTAATACTCTTAGCCCCGGTTTCCTTTTATAGAAACAGAAAGCAAATGGACTTGATTTCCCAGGGACTTTCCAACTCTGCATATAAAGTTCCTTTTTCTCCTTGAATAGGACCCACACATTATCTTACCTTTCATTTTGCATTAGCTGCTAATATTACTTCTGGTCATTTACTTTGCTAAACAATATACTAAATTACCAAAATAATTCGAGTATAAAAGTACCCATACTTATTACAATCAGCAGCAGTATTTCGATGAATACATATATGTTTGTTTTGATTCTTACCTCAGTTCCTTATTTCACTCTAGGCCGGCTTTGTGTTCAGTAACTTATTTGTAACTACGTCAGTCTCCACTTACTTTGCCAGACCATTTTTTACATCTCTTAGTCACTTGATATACTGTACAAGTTCACTTGGTGAAGGAAGGAAGAAAGGAATAATAAAAAAAGAATGAAATCTTCAGTTATCCCGAAAGAAGGGTCAGGCACTTTCACAGATAATATATTCCTAGTAATATTTTTTTTTAAGTCAAACAATGACACCAGAATTGTTTAGTGTGTGTGTGTGTCTTTTTGGAACGATTGCAAAAAAGAAAATAAAACAAAGAGTAAGCGGGAGAATAAGGAAAAAGAATCTGCAAACAAATGATTGTCTTAAAACTTTGAGAACTAAGCTTCAAGATGTTTTAATATGATATATCAATAGGGGATGCCTTTCTGCAGTGTCACAGACAAACACAGGAAACATGCTTAGAAAAGTCATCAAGATCATTTTTGCTCTCATTCCAAGCCTTGAGAGCAGGTGTTTTCAACCCTGTCTGTGCATTAGAATCATCCAGAAAGCTTTTTAAAAATGTGTGCGCCTCACCTCAGATCAATGAAAATCGGATAGTGGGCAGGCCCGGGCATCCCTACTGTTTTAAAAGCTCCCTTAGGGATTCTATTGCTCACTCGCATTGCGAGAGTTGATTTAGAGTAAACCCCATTCTATAGTGCAGTAAGAAATATATATTCAAATTTTGAGTCAGAGGGCCATTTTTATAAGAGTTTGAAGTCACCTTACAAAACTCATGATATATTCTGTCCATTCTTCAATTATGACCCAAACCAGAAATCAAAAGCACCTGAGACCATGCTGAGCGTGTGGGATTATGAGTCAGTGATCATACAGCAGCCTTGAAAAGAGTCCTTTCCTTGATGTGTGCTGACCCTCTTTCCACAGTGGCCATCTCTCCAGGTAAGCTCTGGAGAACCAAACCACCCTGCCTGGCATCAGCTCTTCTTTAAGCCTTTTTTTTTTCCCCTCCCGTTTGAAACGGTTAAATTGAGGTAAAAATGTAATATTCATGTGGTACATTGAAGCTCTCTGGACTGGAAATTTTTATTTCTTTGCCAAAGGAAGCAAGAACAGTTTGCAGGCAAAAATATTAAAATAAAAATCGCCTACATTTTTAAATCCCTCTTTTATTTGGTTTCTTACCAGACCAAAGTGAAATGTGACCTGCAGCTTTGAGGCTTCGCCCAGAATTAATAATCTCCAGGTGTATTCAAAACCATTAATTGCCTCTGAAGGGAGCAAAAGGAGGCTTCCCCAGAATCCTGTTATTTGAAGGGGAGACATTGAGCCCGGTGTTCGCTGCTTCAGTGAGTTCCTATGGCCAAGGTATTCATGTTGTGCTTAAACTCTGAAGCTTGAAAGGAATAACTTGGGCAGAGAACTTTGTTGTGCCAGCATGAATGCACCGAAGGCCTTGTCAAGAAGGCTGTTTGAATTACATGTATGTTAAACAGTTTCAGAAGAACCGCTTCCACTTCGGGTTTTTGCACAATAAAACCCAAATTGCACTTTTGACTACTGAGCTGAGTCTTTTCACTTGCTTTTTTCCAAAATAATCAATCCCTTCAATAATGACCGTGCAGCACTGTCACGCCCTGACGCAGTTTATTCCTTCAACCCCTATGTCATTAAAAGATGCGACTTATTTATGATGATTAATAATGATGAAATGTGTATGAAGAAATGAATTATACAAATGCTGCATTGTACATCACAGGGAGAGATACAATTTATCAGGTTCTGATTACTTGCACCCCAGCACCAATAAGGGGGAGCAGAATATCTCTCCCCAGCTGATATTCCTCTGGGATTAGAATTTAGGAAGTAGAATATGAGAAAGTTCGAAAGGTGTTTTAACAGGCTCCAATTCTTTTTTACTTGTGAATTTGTAACACTGTACCCCTCCTGTCTTTCCCACCTCCCTGTTGGACTGTGGCCATCACATTGCGTTATTTGAGGCAGCCTAGAGTACCTGCGTTCCCATGGACACCGTTTGATGGTCTGTGTCAAATGCTTTTGTCTCAGTTGACCCAGAAATACCAGACGCCCTCCTAGTGGTATTCCTGAATATCCATAACTTCACACGTGGCAGGCGAGTGTGTTGGGCGGGTGAAGCGAAGGAGTGCATCTCACATAAACTGGAAACAGTGGGTGGATGTGAAATGGGGTTAGGATTTCTACGAGGTGATTGTCTCAAGGCAGATCACCATCATGGCAAGCTTGTTACTTCTTAATAATAGCTCATGGTGTATTTGTTTCCTCTGGTTAGTATGTTTGTCACTAGGGAAAGAAATTAAGACATAAACAAGCCCAAGCCCCCTAATTTGCACATTTGATTTAGAAAAGGATGACATTTTTTAAACTATAAATCATGGAGTCTATAAAATGTAAATGAGGGAACATGCCAGCTACAGCTGAAATGCCATAGAGGTGTCACTGCAATTCTTAGGAGGCCATGAGTTTTTTCTACTTTTCTCAGTTGCTCAGACGCAGCAGTGCCCTTGGTACCCATAAAAAAAAAAATGTCACCTTATTTTCAGGAGTCCTAATTTAAATTGGGGCTATTCCTCTTTTGGAAAAATTGATAAAATCTTGGCAACAACTCGTACAGTAATAAAACTGCTTCTATGATTTCCCACAAGACGACACCCTCCACCCACCACAGCCTTGAGGAAGACATGCGACCATTTCCAGCCAAATCACTAGGTGACTACGCTGTGTTGTTTTTAGCAATTTTTCAAAGCCTTTTGCCCCATTAATCTTTCCACACATGTTACACACACACACCAGATGTCCTTTCAGATAAATTATGTGACAAAGAGAGAGACGTGACACTTTCAGGAGATAAATATTCAACTAAGTCAAAACAAAATATGGAGCTGACAACACTGGGAGTCATTTGTTGTCATGTGGAACATGATTATTTTGGATTTGTTTTTGTCAGAGAGAGTTCCAAAAAGGGCAGAATAATCACCATAGATTAAGTCAATATATAACTGTATATTTATTTGTGACTTTATTGATTATTGTACCTTGACAAGAATAAAAATGCCTCAACACACAGAGGAATCTGACTTGATTCATTGGGGATTACCTAGTACTTATAGATAGTAATTTCTCAGTAAGTTGAATGAAGCAAAAATGTTTTAATCTTGCCATAAAGGGAAAAGACATTAATCTTCTGTTTTACATTACTGATGGCTTGGTTGAGTAAATTAGATTTACTGGTAGGTACTTCTAAAACATACCCTTTCATGTGTCATCTCCGAATGAAACTTGAGCATGTTATAAAAATATCCCATAGGAGAACCAATAAGTATCCTGTATTCATCAAAAGGCTGTAGTATATAAATAATCTCTTTATTTTTATTACTGATGGCCTCCCTGTCTAAATCATAGCATTTTTAAAGCTCTAGTAAGAAGGCTGAATGGCCCACTACTTTATAATTCATCTCAATTTAAACTTCTGAATTTTTGTGTTAATCTTAATCACTGTATTACTCAATGAAACCTTGGTAGGGAGCCCATGTAAAATCTAGTTCACAGAAAAATTTGAAAATTAGATGACTTTATGTAAGAAAAATTGCCATTTGATGGTGATTATTAAACTTATATTTTCATAGGACTTACTCTGAATGACTTTAAAAAATAAAAGTTCTTAGATTGTGTCTCCAGAGCCACTCAATCTGGGAGAGAGGGACTAGGAATCTCTCGTTTTAGCTGGCATTGTCTCTCGACACTTCATATGAGGAAAACGCTCTGTCTACTACTTCCCTAGTATTCTAGGCTACCCCTTGTATTTTGAGAGAATGAAATAGAAGTTGTTTTATGAGACTTTGGTTGATGCAAGTGCTGCTTATTCTGCCTAAAGAGTACCCCCTTGGTCAGGTCATGAATTTCTCTGCATAAAGGGTAATCAGTCTTCCAGGAAAACTTTCTGCAGATTTTTCCTTCTTTGAAAAGGGTTGGTTTATTTCTCTTTTCATGGCCTCAAAGATGAAGCTTGGATTGTGATCAAAACAGACTTGCTGAACCACACTCCCACTGAAGAAAAGCACTGACCCTTCTACCAACAGCGAACCGAGCCTCAGAGAGAGGCGAGAGGAGAAACATCTGGGGAGAGGCCTGATCTAAGACTCTGTGAGCAATGCTTCCTCCTTCTGCTCTGTAGACCTCTTCTGTTGTCATTCTACAGAAAAAGTGTATTCCTTCCTCCGAGCAAATCACCACAGTGGGCAGTGTGATTTTCTATAAAGCACTAACTACTACTAGAAATGTTTACCCTGATGTATTTGGTTGCTTGAGTTTTATTTGTTCCTTCAAATAAAGTGTGAATACCATGTAAAGAAGATACTTACTTTTCTTCTTTGCAAGTGCATATGAAAGATATGAATCAAGAATAGCTGGACATAAGACAATAACCACATATCCTTAACATAAAATTGAAATCATTACAATAATATTTTAAAATTTCCTAATAGAATAAACTTCAGACTTGACTTTGTTAAAGAGAGAATTAATGAATTAAAAGTTAGCACTAGGGCTATTTACTTACAGGGTATGTCATTGTTGTTGCTGTTGTTACTGTCATCACACTTGTTTTTGTGTCATCTGTTCTTGCTTTGCGTAGGTACCTGAGAAAGAAGATCAAGTCTCCTGATTTTATGGTATTTACACATTAAATGTGGATGCAAACAAAAATCAAATAAATAGATAAAGGTGAGGGTTTTGAATAGGAGGTAGTGCGCTGGAGAAAATCAAACTGAATAGTGTTGAGACATTTTGCCTGGAGAACAAGATGCATTTTATATAGGGTGGTACCAGGAGAGTTTTACAAAGTAAAAGAGGCAGAAAAAAATCCTGAGTCCTTAGGCCAGGTCTCCCCCAGGGGTCGCTCCTATTGCCTCTATTTTATCTAACTCAAATTTCTGGATCCCCTGAAATCTACTCTCACTACACACCTTTTCTCTGGATTAAATGAATATATAGGTATTTTTAAATTGAAAAACAGGCACTTGCATTAAAAAAATGACAGAGGCCCCTGATAATTCTGTCTTTCTTATTTAGGAAACTAGAAAAGACACTCAATCACCTTAATCCATTTAGGACATGCACTGAGTTGAGCCTGCGTTCCAGTTTTGGGAAAGGTCCTACTCCTGTGGCTTCTTTGCTCCAGCTCTTACAGCACAGAAGGCCAGGAATTCCAGCAGGGAGCCCGGTTGTCTCCCAGGATTCCTGCCCTATGGATACTGATTTCTACTGTTTGTCTCTTCCATACCACAGACTGCTAAAAATTCCAATCTACTTTGCAGAAGATTTCTGTTAACTATTTAGCTTCCAGCCCTACACAACTCCAGAGTTTGACAAATGTCTAAAGAAAAGAATAGATAATGGGTGAGTTTCAGTCTTCCCTACTCGGTGGAATCTTTACCTCTCAAGTCTTTCCTCTACTACTAGATCACTAAAAACTTTCTTGGATTTTTTGTTTTTTTTCTGCCTAAAGAAGGTCAGGTTCTCAGACATTTGCTCTTTGCCTAGAATCAGCAAATTCTTGCAGGGAAAAAGAAGGGCTAACTAGTGTTAACTCACTTGTCTCTGCTCTCTGGAATCTTGGCATTTCTCTCCTTGGTTACCCTAGCACCTCTCCAATGCATATATTAAAACAGATGTCTTCTGCATTATATTAGGCTTGTGCTTGGCTGAAGCCTTGGTCTGCTGGAAAATACTACTACATACGCAGAAGTAGAAGTCTCCCAAGACATCATCATCTTTATAGTTATTTACTGCCACATAACAAATCACATTAAAACTTAGTGACTTTAAAAAAACAATAAGCACGTCTTATCACACAGTTTCTGTGCCTCAGAATTCTGTGGATTGGGAGCAGCAGAGAAGACGGTTCTGGCTCAGAGCGTCTCATGAGTTTTCAGTTATATGTTGGCCTAGGCTTGAGAATAAGTGTCCAAGGAGCTCTCTGCCATGACTGGTGAGCGGTGTTGGCTATTGTCAGGAGTCCTCTGTCTATTTTCACATAGGACTGTTTGAATGGCCTCCTAACACGGCAGCTGACTTTTCCCATAACAAGGGAGATGAGAATGAGCAAAATGGAAGTGGCAATATCTTCTATGACTGTCTCTTAGATAACACATTCTTTCCTTTCTGCAATATCCGTAGGTGATATACATCAGTTTCATTAAACATGGAAGAGAATACATTGAAAGGAAACATAAGGAGACAGAAATCATTACCAGTAAGGTCTATCTTGGAGACACTATTTAAAAAGAAAATTTTGCATGTAAATATAGATACTTAAGAAATTGTTTTGCTGCACTAATAAATGTTTATAAGACATCTACAAAGATCACCTCTGTGAGTTGGTTGCAATTCTCTTCCTGTCTCATGCACCTTCTTCATTCAAGGATCCAACATGAAAGAGCAACTTCCATCTGGGATGTGCTATTCCTGTGAAGAGGAAAATGATGGCAAGAACTGGAGCTCACAAGGGTCCTTAATTGTTTGCTTGGATATGGCATCTGTCACTTGTGCTCGTGTCTCATCTGCTGAAGAAATTCATATGGCCAAACCAGAAAACAGTGAAGCATGAAAGTACATCCTTCTGATAAACAGGCATTATAAGTCTCATGGTAATCTTGGGGATATGTAATATTTCAGGGAAGTGGAGAATGAATAATTAGGCGCAGTAAAAAAATCTAGTACAGATATGTAGAATGTACACAGCAGTCACATAATAATTGACTTCATTTAGAAAGACGAATCCTCTGGGATGGAGATAGCCCCACCTTATAATACTTTAGTCCTGAAGAGATGCAAATGGTAGGACCATTTCTACTTTTTAAGTTTTCTTATTTTTCCTTATTGTTAATCATGTTATGTTGGAATACTTTGAACAATGAAATGATTATGAAATCATCAATTTCACCTTTTATTTTACTTCAATCAAACTATATATATTTAACTTTACAAATGGAGTATGAACCTGATCCAACTGTAATTAACTAATCAATTGACATTCTAGAAAGAGTGGATAATCTAGAGTGTTTTTAAACTATCTGAAATGATCTCTAAATATCAATTGCAGGAAAAGATTGGAATCAGAGCTCATAATTTGTTTTACTTATTATTTTTCTAATAATTCAACCTTACTAGCACTTGAAATTGATCTTAAAGTAATTAGTGACCTTTATACCTGACGTGTGGAATGCATTCATTCTCTCAGAGAATATGATAATACAATGATTATGTTTAATACATTGCCCAGAAATGTTTTTAGTATCCAAATTATTAACAGATTTTTCATATTTCTGATTGTTCATGGAAATAGTCTGATTGATAATCACATTTTAACACCATGTATTCTGATTTGGAATTGCAAAATTATGGGGACCATATTGCTATATATTGGAAAAGAGAATCAATTGTTACTAAGACTTACACTAAACACAAAATAATACTGATTTCTATCATCCTTTTTCAGACATATAGTTCTACTTTGGTTGTTTAGGTATGCCAATTAAAATTTCTGCAAGAACTGAGGTCGTCTTATGAGCATTAGAGTAATTCTATGCTAGCTTTAGAATGAAGCACAAGAAAAGGAATTTTATAACCACATAGAATATAGTGACTTATCTCTTGATAATGCAAAATTTAATTGTTCCAGCCCTGAGCGATATAGTCAAGTTCAGCTATAATTAGTAATATTAATTCTATTCATGTTGCTGGGTTCTAGTTCTCACAGATTTCATAAAACTAATTCTAAGTTTTATACTTTTGAATGTCTACATGAACCAAGCTAGCTAATATCTACTAGTTAGAAAAATTGCTTTTATGTGAGCCTTCAACCAAATACATTTTTTTCTATATAATATCTCCATCAGCCAAGAGAGAAATTATATTTACCATGCAGTCTGTCAAAATTGCCATTTATTAATCATGTTACCAAAATTTTGGCATTTTTTTTTCGACACACAATAATATGTATCTTCCAAGGATGTGAAAATACACATTTGTGCATGTTGAAATTCACAGAAATTTCTGATTCTGTCATGCTAATTGTGGCTAGGAGCAAACACCAGCACGCAGCTTTTCCTCCACCAGCTCTAAGTTTTTCCTCAAATCCTGATATTATTTCTGTCCCTCAAATTTTATTTTAAAGGCACATGGAACAAATTTTTTACATTTTATTTCACACATGAACTATACAAATTAAGTTTTTATAAGTTAAATTTTCCCAGTGACTTACATCGCAATTTTATACATGCTTGAACTTGAATTTGCAGGAGAGTCTCATTCTTTAAGTTTAGGCTCTTGTATCCATTCCACTTTGTCTAAGATTGGTCTGCAACTAATGGTGACATAAAATGTGATGGCTTCTATTTTTCATTTTTCAAAAAAAAATGTTTTGAAAGTGAAAAATCATTTGGAACACAAGTAGTCATCTTCTGATTCATCTCTTTTGCAAGTTTGTTCTTTCCTATTTTGAGTTTGCCTACAAAAATGGACACCTCTCATTTTAAATACAAAACAAATACTCAAATGTATATAATGACTGTTCCCATCAAACTCAAATAATTTTCTACTATGCAAATGTTTGTTAGTTAAAAGTAGTGAAGGGCTGTCCCACAAAAGAAGCATTATAATTAATCTTTCCCTTAACAAAAGTAAAATTAATAGCCATAATTAATACACATCACTTTTGGTCTGCTTTATTATAAAAAATGGACACCCATATCCTCTTGTTGTTTTTGATGAGATAAAATAAAAAATTCCTCTAGAGGATTAGTCTACCCAATGTGCTTTTACATGATAAAAAAAACCAGAAACCATTTGAAAAACTTTACAGTAGAAAGCACTTTTAAAATATGTATTAGCAATATTCTCAAAATATTCTGAAAGTCACTAAGGGAGCATTTCCTTCAAGTTCCTGTGCATAAATCACTTTACATGCTCTCCAAATATCAGAGGAAGAAATGTCAGCAAATAGCTTCCCAAATACAAGATAGTTGTGTAGTTAAATATTTCATTTCTGCATGAGTGGCCATGAACATCTATGAATTTACCAGGCATTTGTAGTCTATGTAGCACAATAATGGGTATGTAAAATTGAATATTATCTCATTCAGATAAAAGAGATCAGAGTAATACGCGAATTATCAACAAATTTAAAACATTTTGTGTTCATTTTGATTACATTCAGAACTACAGAGACTAAATGTCTGTAAATTTTTCTTCTTTTGCAACCCTCAAGAAAGCAAGACTTAGGCCTCATTATAAGCATCAATAAATGTTATTATAGTTCTATTTCATTTTTAAATCTAATTTTACAACTATACTTCCATGGGAATCTGGTTCATAGTCAACATTTTCCTTTTCTTTTCCCCCATGGTTAATTATTATTTTTTAAATTACTACTATTTAACAAATGTTTATCTTGGGTTCAGTATACACTAAGTATTTTATACATTCATGTAACCCTCAGGGAAGTTCCATAAGGTAGGTATTCTCATTCTCCGCTTATACCAGGTGACATTGGGGCACAGAGTGCTTAGGTGACTAGTTTAAGGTCACACAGCTAGCAAACAGAGTACCCAAGATGTGAATCTCAGCAATCAGGCTCCAGAGCCTCGGACCTAATTATTTGTATATTTATTTGAAATTTTACATGCGTTGACTTTTATTTGGATAAATACACACAGATATTCTTGTATCCTACTTTTCTCCTGATAAAGGGTAAGACATTTAGCAACTGATTCAAGTCTGTGTCCTCAATTGTGAACAATATCTGCACATCGGAGGCTGCCGTGTGTGGAGTTTGTTTCAGAAGTGTAGAAAGTAACTCAGAAAGAAAGAGGAGTGGTCTTCAGGAAGGTGGGGGTGTTGGGACCTGCTTTGTTTCTGACTGGCATTGCAACCTCTCTAAACAGGCCGATTGATGGCCTTCATGGGAAACGTATGGTAGAGACATCAGAGGCATCTCCTCTTGTTGCAAAGCTAGGGGGACATGCCTAGATCATTTGCCTCCATAGATTGAGTAGTGTTACCATCATCATAACATTTATACTGGGCTGCCCCTCCAAATAAGACGTCAGTTAAGTTGTACACCTGAAAATAAATAATTTTATTTTACATTTCTTGGTGATCCAAAACCTGTACTACAATGTCCATTAAACCCTGAAGATACATGGCAGAACAATTTGTCTACGATGTTACCAAAAGCTGAATCCTCAGTTTCAAGAGCAAGTGGTCCCACTGCTCAGTGGCCAGAGAACCGACAGTTTCTTGAAAAGAGACAAGAATGGACTGAGCCTGGCTGGTCTGCAGGCACCGTTAGCTGTCAGAGCACAAACTAACAACAAAGTTCTGCTTCCTTCTTTCTTTGGATATAAGAATGGCAAGTTTCCCCTGGAAGGAAACTACAGCTAAAAAATTATACTTTCCTTTTACCCACAGCTTTTTTTGCCTTGATTAGCCTATAAATAGAAAGAGGTGGCAGTATTTTTATCGATGGAAAAATTGAGACAAAGTGAGATCTTATTACAGAAAAGTTACGCCAGTAAATTGGTAGAGAAGGTTTTCAGCAACCTAGAAAGCACTCAAGAGGAGAAATAAAATAGCCCTTAGCCCCTGTGGTACTCTGGAAGCATTGAAAGCCAGACTGCGTCCTATTTATATTGTGAATATTTGTATTGACTTCTCAGGACGCTATTTTATTTCACCGGTATTATGCTAAAGAGTGAAAAGGAGAGGTGATATCATGTGATTTCCTGCTACCAGAGATATTTCTCCAGCCCCTAAAAGCTCCTCCTCCAGTTCAGATATTTATGCTTCGAGTTTCTCTCACTGAGAAAGTAATGCTTATAGCAAGAGTGTGGGGAACTGTGTCTGAAGGGAGCTGCACTATGGTAATACTAAACATTATTAGTAATTCACACTTTTGTAAATTCTCCTGAAGGTTGATTTTGAAGGGCGAGAAGTAAGCTAGAAGTCAACAGGAGACTGGAGGGAAGTTTGCTCCAAAGAGGAACAGAGCTTAGAAGATAGCATCTGTGTACCCAAAGAGAAGCTATCTCACTTTTGTTCCATATTAAAGAGAATTAATTAAAGTTTAAGCAAACCAAAAACAAGCAATCATTAATTGAGAAAGAATGGTCACAGTCATTTTAACTATATAAACTAGTTTGTGTAGAATTGTAGTATTTGATGCAAAAAATGCAAGATCAGCTTTCAAAACTATAAATAAGCTTAAGTAGTTGAACTGTGGTGCAAATCAAACCCCAGGCCAGTGGCTTCTAAAAGAGATTGAACAAGCTATGCTGAATACTGCTAATATGCAAAGCAGAGCAGGTGCTGTGGAAACAGAAAGTCAGCCCAAAATGCTTCCATTGCCAAAATAAAAGATACTTCCCTGTGCAAGCCTGGAGTCCTGTCAGACCTTTGCTTAGGAAAGGAGTCTAGATGTGGGTTGCAATTGTTTGCAAGAATTTTTGTTTTGCCTAATTTCTCAAGGCAAGAAATGAAAACAGAGAACAGGTTTAGTGTGGGCCTAATAAAAGAGGTTTGGGATTTGGAATTTATTTTGCAAGATACAGAGTGATTTTTCTAGTGTAGCAGTTTCCTGCAAATGCTCGCTGTTTCAGAAAATACAGTCCATAGGACTATTTGAAGGCTATCCTGCAGTACATCTCCGGCCTCAGGACAGGGTGGTCAATCTGAGTTGAAGGCACACAGGTGTCCTACTAAATAGGTATGGATGGGAAATGAGGCACAGTCCAGGATGAGGGACCCAAAGATCCAGTAAAACTAGTTTTAAACAGCATGCATCCCACGGTAGATCCTGGGATCTACTGAGCTACGAGCATGACAATTATTTCCTTACAGATGTGTAACTAGAATAGTTATATAAAAACAATTCACTTCATGTCTGTAATAACATCGTGTTCAAAATGTAGAAGACGTGTATGAGGAACTGAGAACCAGCACCAGGGTTTCTTTGTCTAGACTTCATCTCGGAAGAAATTTGTTAATAAGAATGTTAATAAGCCTCAGAGTTTCACAAACTGGCCTTTTGCTCTTTGTTCTTCAATCATCAGATTTTAATTTCAGAGATCAGCATAAAAACATATGCCACATTATTTTAAAGATTTCCAGAGCTAGTACTCTAGGATAAAACCTATTTATTTAATTTGCCATTTTTAAATAATATCTATAAAGTATATACAATAGTACCCGGCACATAATAACTGGTCAGGAATAACAGCCATCATTATTAGTGTTACTCATTATTAGAACATATACGCGGCCTTTGAGTTACTCATTGTTTTGAACAGAATTTTAATAAATTTAACTCAGGACTCTATTTTTAGCTCCACATTCATCTTGAAGTTTTATTACTTTATGTCCTATTTGTAGGTTCTTAAATATGTGTGAAAGTTTAAAACGTATTTAAAAGTAGCAGTTAAGTCTGCAAATATGGTGACAGCGCTATACTCAAAATGCGAACATTATGAGGGTTTTAGGTTATGTGGCAAGACAGGATTTTCTTTCTTTGACATCATCACCTTTGATGAATTAGTAAAGAGACAGCCTTATGTGTTAACACAGAGATAATGCTGTGCGAAGTGGTCAATTTCAGCAAGAACTCTCTCTAAATGTTTTATAGTTATTTCCTTTTAATAATTGGAAAGACTTAAACCTTTTCCTGCAAAGAATAATTACAACCTACTGCAGCCCTTCCAACAGGCAGCTGTGAATAATTCAAGCTCTTGCTATACCCCTTTATAGATAGAGTTGGGACTTAAGAGTAAGAGCAGACGGCCAGAGAGGACCAAGCACGATGTCAGAGAAACCTGCAGGATGAACCCGAAAGCGAAGGGGCTTTAGGAGGTTCTGCGGTTCACACCATAAGAACTACAGTCACTCGACAGAGCATATAGTGAACCACTTTGCAAGGTTCTCTGGACCATATGCACGTCAAGGCAATATTGTTTTCATCGATCCGTACCTACACATCCTTCTAGATATTATGCACATAACTGAGGCTTGACAACCATAAAAAGTTGTCGTTTCAAAGGCTGACATCAATTTTTATTCACTAGTTATTCTGAATTTAGAAATTAGAAAGCAGTCATTTTACCACTGTAAGTTCTGTGTGTCTACTAATAATATTCCATGAGTGTTGCCTGGCAAATGAGATTTATCAAATGTATCAAATACTTGCTAGCTAAATAACAATACTGGTCTCTTCTTGCAAATGATGCTCCCAGAGATGTCACATCTTCCCACAGTGAATGATTTATTTCTGCTTTTCATTGAGTAAAACAACTAGAAGACCATCCTTAGACAGTTATTTCATGTATTATACTTATTCTACACAAGCAAAATAGTGAAGGAAACAATTCAGCAGCATCAAGCATCGTTCTCTTTGTCTTTACTTTCCTCCTTGGCAGCAACATCCCCAACGTAATGGTTATATTGTCAAGATTCCACTAGATTGTAATTCATTTTCCCCCTGTTACCCAAGAGCCTAAAAGCAAATTCCCAACAATACATTAAGAGGCATAAAACAATTCTTGAAAAGAATTAGACTAGATAAGAAGCAATACAGGAAAGGGTGAAGATTGGGAATTACACTTATTAAGTTGCACATGAAGATATGTCCTTTGTGAGATCTCCAAGGGACATGTTGTGGCTGTTTGATGCTCTGTGCCCAGGACTGGTCAGGCTGCACCTCTCGGATTCAAACAAACAAGCACTTACTTACCTCATATACCTGCTCCCACGAGGGACCATTTTGTCCACCAAGATTGACCCTTTATTTCTAAGTGAATTTTTCCTGAATAAAAGCTAATGTTGACTTAATTTCTTTTTTGTCTTTTTGTATGTTAACTGAGATTTCATGGTTGATTAATAATTTTCGTTTTTTTCTTGAGATTTTCTATGAACTTATTGATGAGCGCTGAAATGAGCCATAATTAGATTTGTATTACCTGCAAAGAATCCCTATCATTCACATATTAAAATCTACTTATAATCCATTGATCTCCTGCTCTACCTTTACCTCAATTCCTAAAAGGTACTAAAAAGTTGTAAAGTCTATTTTGATTCCTCATTGTTTCAACTCTACCTGCTTTGTAATATGGACTCTAGCAAACAGTGAATTCAGCTAAATGACAAAACGCGGGAGAGAGGAGGAGGAAATGCCAGTAACATCTGAAATGTGAACCTTGAAAGTAGCTAAAGGTCTTCTGTAATTGGAGTTTACTTTGTTGTTTGGTTTTATCAGGCAGAGTTCATTCTCCATTTGTTTACATGTTTGTTTCCTGTACAACATTTTGGAGGCAAAGCTCGAGAGCAGTCCACTATAGCCACCTTGTCATTCCAGGCATTTAACACTTTTCATTTATGATCAGGTCACTAAAAAAAATACCAAGATGGAGAACAATGTCTTCCCTTTGATGCTTTCCTTTTTCTTTTTGAGTTTCTCTCTTTTTATCTCATGACTTTGTACTCTTAAAAAAAAAAAAAAGATGGGGCAGGGCAATTATTAGCAATCTCAAAATGATACTATGCCATTTACTCGGAAACTAGAACATTTCCAAATACTTTCCACTCTAATAATGGAATAATACAATTACAGTTTTAGGAGTTCTATAGCTCTCATTGCTCTAGTGGTTTTCCAAATATTTTCATTATGTGATAGAAAATGGCTTTATGCTCAGTATACCAGACAAATCTGACCATGAAGTTCCTTGCAGGGTTACCGAAAGGTGTTGGTCTGTGCTTTTATTGCTCTATTTATAGAATGATGGCTAAACCTAATATTACCTTATAATTTATGAATAAATTATACAGTCTTCCATTTTTTTAAAATCTGAATTCATGACAATGTGAGAAATGAAACTGTGCTACCGTTTAGCAATTTGATTTTATAATTATCTCACTTAA
Organism: Arctocebus calabarensis; assembly: GCA_963573935.1. Classification (NCBI taxonomy): domain Eukaryota; kingdom Metazoa; phylum Chordata; class Mammalia; order Primates; family Lorisidae; genus Arctocebus; species Arctocebus calabarensis. The sequence goes on from CAUYON010179862.1 coordinate 36,262, forward strand.
AAAAAAGAAAATATTATTGTGCAGTGACCCGCTCCCCCAACCATAGTCAACTATCTCTTCTCTGTAAAATCTGAAGCACAGCCTTATAATTTAGAAAGGTCTGAGCTGGGAGTCACCAGTTCTGAACCTTTTCAAAATCAAGATGCTACCCGGTCTACACTTGTCCTGCAAGAGATCTGTAACCAGAGGTAGAAAGTTAGATGTCTTCTCTACTCAAAAATTATCCCCATATAGTCCATTTAATTACAGATGTGTTTAAGTTGAACTGTTTGTTTTCTTTCTGAGTCAAAAAAAAAAAGGAAGAAAAAGTGACAGAAAGAAAATAAGATAGACAAAATTAATAATATATAAAATTTTGGAAAAGGAAGAAAAACTCAAGGAATTGTTTGAATCTAGTTGCATTTCTTTTAGTTGATACCAGCCTAATAAAAAAGTGAGGACAGAGAGGAAATAGAGATTTTGTGATGTGGGCCACTGTCACTGGCGTTAAAGGATATCTCAGGGTGGTTTCGCTTTGCATTTCTCTAATAATTAGGGACAATGAACATTTTTTCTTGTTTGTTAGCCATTTGTCTGTCTTCTTTAGACAAGGTTCTATTTATCTCTCTTGCCCATTGATATAAGGGTTTGTTGGCTCTTTTCATGTTGATTAATTTGTGTTCTCTGTAGATCCTAGTTATCAAGCTTTTGTCCGATTCAAAATATGCAAATATCCTTTCCCATTGTATAGGTTGTCTATTTGCTTTGGTTGTTGTCTCCCTAGCTGTACAGAAGCTTTTCAGTTTAATTAAGTCCCATTGGTTTATTTTTGTTGTTGCAAAGGCCACAGAAGTCTTCTTCATAAAGTCTTTCCCTAGGCCAATATCTTCAAGTGTTTTTCCCTTGCTTTCTTTGAGGAGTTTTATCATTTCATGCCTTAATTTTAGGTCTTTTATCCATCTTGAATCAATTTTTGTGAGTGGAAAAAGGTGAGGGTCCCGTTTCACTCTTTTACATGTGGATATCCAGTTTTCCCAGCACCACTTATCGAATAGGAATTCTTTCCCCCAGTTTATGTTCCTTTTTTTTTTTTTAAGGCTGGGGCTGGGTTTGAACTCACCACCTCAATGGGGCCGGCACCCTATTCCTTTGAGCCACAGGTGCCACCCTGTATGTTCTTTTTTTGGTGTATCAAAAATTAGGTAGCTATAAGATGTTTGTTTCATTTCCTGGTTTTCTGTTCAATTCCATATCTCAAAACTGCAGATGCTGGCATGCATGTGGAGAGAGGGAAAAACTTTTATACTGCTGTTGGAACTGCAAACTAATACAACCTTTTTGTAAGGAAGCATGGATAAACTTCAAAGAATGCAAACTAGACCTCCCATTTGATCCTGCAATCCCATTACTGGGCATTTACCCAGAAGAAAAGAATTCGTTTTACCATAAGGACACTTGCACTAGACTGTTTATTGCAGCTCAATTTACAATCACCAAAATGTGGAAACAGCCTAAATGCCCACCAACCCAGGAATGGATTGACAAGCTGTGGTATATGTATACCATGGAATACTATTCAGCCATTAAAAAAATGGAGACTTTACGTCTTTTGTATTAACTTGGATGGAAGTGGAATGCATTGTTCTTAGTAAAGCATCACAAGAATGGAGAAGCAAGAATATCATGTACTCAATACTGATATTACTGATATGAGGACAATTAATGACCTAGTACATGGTAGGCAGTGAAGGAGGGGGAGAGAAAAGAGAAGGAAGGAGAGATGGGGGTTCACGGTGTGTGACACACCTTTTGGGGACGGGACACAAATATAAGAGGGACTTTACCTAAGAAATGCAATCAATGTAAACTAGTTCTTTGGACCCTCAATGTATCCTCAACTATTAAAAAAAAAAAGAGGAAATAGAATGAATTCAACATTTGCTCAGACATTTATAATTTCTGTGATCCAGACAATTTTCTCTATCTGTATACTGAGCATCATCTTGCCTTGCAGAGATTTTCCAATAATTAATTGGACAAGATCATGCGTGTAAAATACTAGGCAGACAGTAATCATGTATCAATAATGACTAGTGGGAAGGGTCTGGAGTTTGGGTTATTTGTTAACTCTAGTCTAGTCTAGGCTAGAGATCTTCAAATGTAGTGAAGGAAGCACACCAGCTTTCTTTAAATCACCCCTTTCAAATTAACTCCTTACAGATTACTGAAGAAAGAAAAAGAAAGGCATCCCTTGAAGATATCACAAATGTGTCGTGTTGGGCGGCTCCTGTGGCTCAGCGAGTAGGGCGCTGGCCCCATATACCGAGGGTGGCGGGTTCAAGCCTGGCCTCGGCCGAACTGCAAAACAAAAAAATAGCCGGGCGCTGTGGCGGGCGCCTGTAGTCCCAGCTACTAGGGAGGCTGAGGCAAGAGAATCGCTTAAACCCAAGAGCTGGAGGTTGCTGTGAGCAGTATGACGCCATGGCACTCTACCCAGGGCGATAAAGTGAGACTCTGTCTCTACAAAAAAAAAAAAAATGTGTTGTGTTGCATTGCATTGCTCTGTAGTGAAGATGTGCTTGGTGGTCTAACAAAGGGATAAGTAGAAACACTAATGTGCATAGACTCTTCTTTAATCAAGGTACTAGAGCACCTCTTCCACTCTACTAAAAAAAAAAAAAACTGAAAAACTGCATTTCCATTACTTGTTACAGTTAATGATAGCTTATCAAAATCTGTAATGTATTTTCTTGATTTTGTCAATAGCTATAATAACAACTCAAGCAAAAGGTACATGTAACCCTTACAGTTTTGCAGTTATAAGAAATTATTTTTTAATTATTTAAAATTCAATTTTAATTTATATTCATATTTTGGACTCAGAAAGTATGAGAAGATAATCAATACAAAGATGTCAAGCATGAAAAATGTCGTATTATGGTGATATTATAGGGGGGTAATATAATAAAAGGCACAATTTTAAGCAATACAAAAGAAGACATTTTTCATGAGTTTTTTAAAATTAATCGTCTGGGTAGCATATCACCATGGTCTTTAAATTCCCTTGTCAACATTCAGAACAGTAATCTAACATTTCCATTTTTAAATGGTAATATTTACAATATGTAAGAAATTACATCCTTTCGACCACTTAAACTTATTATTAAATATGTATAAGATGGTAAATAGTTGAAAAAATAAAATTCTGGTATATGTAAGCCATGTAAGCTAGTCTAGAGGTCCCTGGGCAGAGGTTGAGAGCATCGGCTTCCAAATCAGAAAGGACAAGATTTGAAATGAGTCTTTGTCTCTTGATTTTTAATGAGCCATGTTCAACATAATCCTCTCTGGGCCTCAATTTATTTTATCTTTAAAATGGAAATAAGCCTTGGGTGGCGCTCAAAGGAGTAGGGTGCTGGCCCCATATACTGGAGGTGGTGGGTTCAAACCCGGCCCTGGCCAAAAACCAGAAAAAAAAAAAAAAAAAAAAAAAAAGGAAATAAGCCTGATGGAGTTAAATGAGATAATCTAAAGTGTTTGGCACTGTGCCTGGCTTTGGGCAGCTGCCTTCATTATCACCATCATTGCTGTATTTGGGGACATAGAGAGAAAGGACATACTGCAAAATGAGATCAGAAAGACCCAAAAGTTAAACTTAATACTTGAAACAAAATTTCTCTAAAGAAGATATACAAACATCTAACAAGCACGTGCAAACATGCTCAACATGATTAGCCATTACAGAAATGCCAATCAAAAGTACAATGAGATGTAGTTTCATACCTACTAGAATGTCTAGAATCAGAAAGGAAGGAAAGAAGAAAGGAAGAGAGAAAGGAGGAAGAAAGGGAGGGAGAGAAAGACAGGAAAAGGAGGGGAAAGAAGGAAGGAAAGGAGGGAGGGAGGGACAGAGGAGAATAAGAAAGAAATTTAAAAAAAGGAAAAAGGAAGGAAGAAAAATATTATGTTGATAAAGACGTAGAGAAATTGGAACCCCTTACAAATAAAAAATAGAGCAGTGCTTATAAAACACAGTGTGATGATTCCTCAAAATTTAACCATATAATTTCCATATGATCCAGCAATACTACATTGGGGTATGTACCCAACAGAATTAAAAAATATATGTATTCAGACAAATACTTGTATAGGAATTTTCATAGTAGTGCTATTCATAATTGGCAAGAGTTGAACACCACTCAAATCCACAGATGAATGCATAAACAAATGTGGTGTGTCCACACAACAGAATACCATTCATCCATAAGAAAGAATGAAGTTCTGATATATACTTAACATGGATGAAACTGAAAACGTGCTAGGTGAATAATCCAGACACAAAAGGTCACATATTGCATGATCCCATTCATATGATATATCCAGACTGGGCAAACCCATAGAGACAGAAAGCAAATTAATGACGGCCAAGGTAGGGGACTCTCCTTCATGGGCAGAGGAGAGTCTCCTTTAGGGGATGATGAAAATATTTGCAAACTAGAGGTGAAGTTTGCACAACATTGTGAATGTATTGAACTTCATACAAATTTGAGACATTGCCTATCATTTTTTATGTTGATGACAGATGGTCACTTATCCTCAGCATTTCCTTTTTGACTCCAAATTTTATTAACTAAATAAAAAAAATAAAATAAGCAATAAAGCCAAGCTTCTCCCTCTTTGAAAAATACCAGCTATCAACAGCATCCAGGAAATTTCAGCAGCCAAAGCAAAGCTGCCCTCTACAGCCATGCAGCCACACTGGGAAGATGCTATCTCTGAAAGATGACGGTGCTTTGTGAGCCACAGTTACAGTCCTCCATCCAGATAGTAAACAGTGGTTTACCTGCGCCGACACTGTCTTGAGGGTTCTAAAAGGACTGTGCTACATTTTAAGATGCAGGTAACATTCTTCCTTCAGAAAAATAGGGGGAGACTTAAGGGGCCATAGCAGTCTTCCCTAAGGGGCAGTGCTTGAGAGTTTAAGAAATATAGGCTGGGAAACTGGATTTTCATGATTATTTAACTGAGTAATTGCCAAAATGTGTTTGGACTAGTTACTTAGATGCAGACTGTGATGGGAGATGGAGTCCTGGGTGAGATTTCTGCAGGTAGATCCCTGCTTCACAACTTACTCTCTGGTTAACCTGAGGCAGGATGCTTCATCTCTGTAAGTCTCATTTTTTTCTCATCTAGAAAATGGAGATGATGATAAAACCTACTTTCAAGGGTTTTTGTTGTCATCGTTGTTGTTGTTGTTAGGATAAAGTGAGACAATGTAATTTACTGACAAGCTTTTCTGAGGATAAAAATCACTTCAGGTATTTTATAAATAACAAGTTATTGGGCTCTACACCAGACCTGAATCCAGGGAAGTGGCCTGAGCATTGTATTTTGAGTGCCATCATGGGGTGATTATTACAATCTAATTAGAATGGGGACTAGCATAGTTCCTGGTAAATAATCACTCAATAGTGGTAGTTATTGTGAATAACTGTTATTTTATTTTAGATTGTTATTATAGTGATTATGGCAACTCAAAATAATTGATACAAAATAAAAAAGTCTATACTGATAGTTTTTTCTTCATATTACACCAAACAATTCACTTGACCAATTTTTCACCATTCGATAGATTCAATTGAGTGGGAAAAATTAATAACAATTTAAGCTTCCGAAAAAGCTTAATTATACTGTCAGCAATCAGGACAGCCATTGAGGACTGTTTCTATTTGATATTAGGCAAGGAGGTAGAAATTGTAGCAAATGAAAAGTCTCCAACAGCTTCCTAATTAGATTTCTCATGAGTCAATGACTAGTTAAGTATCTTGAATGAACAGCAATTCATTGATCCGAGGGTATGCCTATGATTTTATCAGATTGAAAGAGAGCCAAATGCTCCAGTTAGATCCAATTAGTACACCTACTACGTTGGCTTTTCAAGTTTTTGACCATGGCCCACAGTAAGGAATATGTTTTTCATTTTATTTCAGATTCATGTCTACCTGGAGTAATACCATATGAATTCTTATAACATGTTACGTATGGTACTGTTCTATTTTTCTATTATTTCTATTTAGTTTGCATGATTCTCTTACTCCAACTTCAACTGTTTAAAACAATTCTAGTTGACATCCACTAATTGCTTTCACAACTACTAATTTGTTCTAAATCACTAATGGATTACAATATAAAATTTGAGAAGCAACAACGTAACGCATGTACCAAAAATTAGCATGTGTACCCTCTTCGATGTTGTGAATAACAAAATAACTTGTTTGAATTAAAAACGAGCCAGACATTGATGATCTCTGCAAATCACCAAAGCAAAGAGATAAATTAGCAAATTGGACCATAACATGACTTCATCTTTTCACCCGGGTATTTCTGACTTACTCCCGGAGTCCTTAAGCAGGCACAAGCTGGTACTCTATACAGGAGAGTATGTTATGCCTATTTGCAGTTTTGAGGTTTATTATTAATTACAAATAAAACAACTGAAAAAGTTTGTGTCTGTGTGTATTCTTGAGCATGAATCTGCATATCAGAAACAGCTTATAAAAATGTGATCTGAGAAGTATATTCTTTGAGAGGAAATGGTGAAGGTGTGGAAAAGGATGCGTCTTTATTTCTACATTGATAAAGAGTTCGCACCTTTGGTTTAATAGTTTCTCTTGTTCATTTTTTCCTTTCCTTCCATAAACTGACCTAGGATTTGGCACTAGAAATGTCCAACCTGTGTGAAAAGTGGTAATGTTATCTTTTGCTATCGCAGAAAGTTTTACTGCAGCTAATGCAGTGAGACCCAGAGGGGGCATTGGGAAGCAGGTGTTTGGACTTTTGAATCAGACACAACGATGTTTGAATTCTCTCTCTGCATTTACCGAACGTATAAACATGGATAATTTTCTTATCCTCCATGATCCTCAGTTTTTTTCATCTGCCCAATAGAGAGAAAACAAAATCTCAAACGCTTTTACAAATTCCTTGAAATAATGTGCTGTTATGGCAGTTACCACAATAAGTAGTATTCACTAATAAATCATATATCACATAAACCGTTGGAGATAAAAATGTGTGACAGGTCAGTTTTCTCATTACTTCATGATAAAAGGTTTATTTGAAGGCAAGCAAATCACCCACCGTCTACTACCTGGTTGCAGGGTTGTTACTGACCCAGGTAGTTGCCCCACCTTCCACTGTGAGATTTTACAGTGAGAATTTTTACAGCTGGAATTTTTCCGCTGTTAAATATAAAAGAAAGGGATTGTGTGTTAGTTGAATCAGTGTAGTTACGATAGACAAAAATACCCACTGTGCATATATATTACATGAAATATGGAAACACCGGGGGAGGAGCCAAGATGGCGGTCTGTAGCCAGCTTTCTGCAGACGCTCCTGTCCAGAAGGAGAGTTAAAGGACAGAAATTTGGCGAGAAAGCCAACGGTTTGGAGCTGAGCCAAGAGACAACGTCGAGAAACACATATCAACA
>CAUYON010179863.1:0-14302 GCA_963573935.1 Arctocebus calabarensis
TAAAGATATATGTACCCGAATGTTTATTGCAGCCCAATTCATAATTGCTAAGTCGTGGAAGAAGCCCAAAAGCCCATCGACCCACGAATGGATTAATAAATTGTGGTACATGTATACCATGGAATACTATGCAGCCTTAAAGCAGTTGAGATTTCTTATATTCATGTAATGTCAGCTTTGATATATTTTTATCATTATGTAAAATCTGAATCAGCAGCTTAAGGTGTGCTCATATTTTGTCCCATAAAATATTTTTCTAATGTCCTATGTGTTTTAGAATGATTTCAGCTATAAAATTATAATCTGAGTGAAGGAAAATGGAAGAAAAAACTTATAGGTTTCTTTAGGTATTTAATTGGGAAATAGCCTATTAATTAATCTCATATGGCTTCTTAAACTTAATGCATTTTAAGATATAATGAGTTTTGCTCATTTTAAATATGTTTAAAGTATATATGTGTATATATAAATATGCTTTATTTAACTTTCGTAATTGCCCTAATTATAAGCAGTACACACTCATTTTGAGTATATCTGTATGTATGCTTATATTAATTTTTCAAGTATCATAATAAAATGTTGAAGCTAGAAGGTATGGTGAAGGAGATAAAGACACTAATACTTCCGGAGTGCTCACTGTTTACCAAATATTGTAACGCTAATTTCTAGAACTCTCATTTTCTTAAAATCAGAATACTGATACTTCATCTCATAAGGTTTGAATGAGGACTGACGGAGTGTGCTTAATACACAGTCAATAATTGGTCAGAGACATTATTTCCCTCATATTTCCATCTTTATATATTAATTTAAATGAGTTTGGTAATATTTCTATGAGTGTAAAAGCTATTTCAAGGGAACAACTATTTTTCAAAGCTGCCAACAGAGTTGTTGATTAATACTTGAATATCAAATGAGAACCTCAATAGTATCAGAAAGCATAGAGTCAGCTCTACAAGTATGCATCGTATAAATAATTAAAAGGAAATAGAACTGTATCCACAATGAGGTGAGAACCAGTCTTACACCATTATATTCAGTTATACCACAAATACGTCATTGTATATGGGAAAACAAAATAAACAAAAAGGAACTGATTACGAAGTGATCTCCTCTACCATTTTGTAACTATAAGAAAGAAGCAAGTTATTTAACTGCATATTCAGCATGTAGCATTCTTGTCAGTTTTGGTAAGATATATGCAGTGGTTATGCTGTTCTCAGTAATAGCTACTATCTCAAGAGTAATTGCTGATCCAGTGAATTTCTAAGGAATGAGTCAAAGTATCATCTCAAAGTAAAATTCATCATATCACAATCTATTTCATCATTATATTGGTCAAAAAATATTTATTGAGTAACTATGGTATGGCAGATACTCTGTTATATACAGAAAGAATATCAGTAAAAAAAAAATAGACATAGAACACCAAATTAAACAAAACAGAATATAAACTTTTTTTTCAATAACTCCATTTTAGAGAGATGAACACAGGATAAGTAAAATAAATAAATAAATCATACAGTATGATAGAGAATATAAGTTCTATGGAGAAAATTAAGGTAGGGAAGGAAAAATAAGATGTGTGGTAAATGGGATTCTTGCTGCTATAATTCAGTTAATTAAAGAGGTCTCCTCTAGAAGATGACATTTAAGCAAAAATTTGCAAATGAGGGAGGAAGCAAGCCAGGGAGAAATCAGAGAGCAAAGAAGAATCTAGAAGAATCAGCAATTGCAGAAGCTCTGTGGGAGGAGGTTGTTTAATATTCTTTAGGAAAGCAAGGAAGCTACTGACTGTGGCTGGAACATAGCAATTGAAAAAGAAGGTAGGAGGTGAGATCCAGAATGTACATGGTAGGGGGTGGAGGTGGGCAACCACAACTCTCTCTGTAAGCCATTTAAGGACTTTTGCTCTCATCTTGAGCTTTTCTGTATTTATATATAGATAATTATGTTGATAATTTTCTTAGGACTCTTTTGGCTAAAAATAACCTACTTTGTATGATATTGGTTAAAAAAAAGTAGCTGAGAATTAAAAGCACCTGAAGAAGAGTAACTTTTATTAACAAATTTTACTTAGGGACAGATTCTCTTAAAGAAAGCATGTTTGTAGTATGCAAGAATTTCTAATGTTATAATTTGGTACCCATCCTCATGTTTCATATCCTGTTTGTTCTTAGTATTGCACTATTTGGTGTATGCAATGAGATTTATATAAGTGTTTTACAGACATTAACTTGAATAGATGTTCACATTATCTATTTTTTTTAACAATTAAAAGGAAATTATCTCCCTAGATTTCCAGTAAATTGATGCAATGTCTGAAACCTAGGAACCCTATGAAAAGAGATAGCAGAAGACATCACAAATGGGAGAACATACCATGTTCTTGGCTAATAATAATCAATATTGTTAAAATGTCTAGAGTATCCAAAGCAATCTACAGATTCAATCAAATACCCATTCTATTACCAATATCATAGTTTGAAAAAAAAGGAAAAAATAGTTCTTTGTCTCATATGGAACCAGAAAAAACTCCATATAACCAAGGCTATTCTTAGTAAAAAAACAAAGCAGAAGACATCACCCTACCAGACTTCAGGTTATATTACAAGTAATCAACAATCAAAACAGCATGGTATTAGCATAAAAATAGACACCAAGATATATGGAACAGAATAGAAAACCAAGAGATGAAACCAGCCTCTCAACACCATCTGATCTTCAATAAACCAGACAAAAGTACAACATCAGGGAAAAGAATCCCATTCAATAAGTGGTACAGGGAGAACTGGATAATCACACGTAAAAGACTGAAACTGGACCTTTCACCACTTACAAAAATTGACCCAAGATGGATAAAAGATTTACATCTAAGACATGAAACAATATAAATCTTAGAAGAAAATGTGGGAAAAACTCTTAAGAATGTCAGCCTGGGGAAAGATTTTTTGAAGACTTAGTGGCAATTGCAGCAACAACAAAAGTAAATAAACATACTGAATTAAGCTGGAAAGCTTTTACACAGCTAAGGACATAGCAATCAAAGAAAATAGACAACCTTCAGAATGGGAAAAGGTATTTTCAGGGTGTGAATCTGACAAAAGATTGATAACTAGAATCTACAGAGAGTTAAAATTAATCAACAAAAAAGGGAGCAAACAATCCCATCTACCACTGGGCAAGAAACATGAACAGAACCTTCTCAGAAGAAGACAGACAAATGGCTAACAAATATATGAAATAAAGCTCATCATCCCTGATCATCAGAGAAATGCAAATCAAAACCACCCTGAGTCATCACCTAATCCCAGTGAGAATAGCTCACATCACAAAGCCCCAAAGCTTCAGATGCTGGTGCAGATACAGAGAGAGGGGAACACTTTTACACTGGTGGTGGGACTGCAAACTAATATAGTCTCTTTGGAAAGAAGTATGGTGAATTCTCAAAGAACTGTAACCAGATCTTCCATTTGATCTCACAATCCCATTACTAGGCACCGACCTAGAAGTAAAAACTTCCTTTTATCACAAGGACATTTGCACTAGACTGTTTCTCGCAGCTCAATTTACAATTGCCAAGATGTGGAAACAACATAAATGCTCATCAACACATGACTGGATTAATAAGCTGTGGTGTATGGGTGTAGGTACACCACCAAATACTATCTTTTGTGTCAACCTGGATGAAGTTAAAACACATTCTACTTAGTAAAGTATCACAAGAATGGAAAAGCAAGTATCCAATGTACTCAATTCTAATATGAAGCCAGTAGATGATCTAATACATAACCACATAAGGGAAAATTTCAATTCAGTTCAAGATGGGGGAGGGAGAAGGAGAATGGATGAGAGAGGAGGAGGGAGGGGGGTTGGCGTTCTCTCACTTAATGGGCACAATGTAAGAGTATATAGGTGCAGGACACAACTACAATAGGAACTCTACCTAACAAATGCAAATATTGTACCTACTTATACCCTCACATAAATCTGAAATTAAAAAAAAAATCCTCATTAGGGTGGCGCCTGTGGCTCAAAGGAGCAGGGCACCAGCCCCATATGCCGTAGGTTGTGGGTTCAAACCCAGTCCTGGCCAAAAAATGCCAACCCCCCCCAAAACAAAAAACAAAACAATCCTCATTAAATAATCCTAGTTTCTTACAGTGATCTAGCACTACCATAGAATTTATCATCCAAAATTGGACTCTTTAGTATAGGACAAATATTAAACTGGTGGGGCATAAATAAGAATAGTCCCAAAAGAACAGAATATATGAGCCTCACAGAATGAACAAGAGTTTTGGAGTTAAGTGGACCTAGAAATAAATCATTCTATTATCTCTTATTCCCTTTATGGACCCAAACACATTACACAGTCTCTTTTAGATTTATAATATGGTTCTATAAAATCTAATTTGTGGTTGTTTAGAAGAATTTAGTCAGATAAAAAAAGTTCTTGTCTATTTTAGGAATGAGATATAAGTAAAGATAGATAGGAACAATTATGTTCAATTATTGTAAAAATTTTGGGGGTTGCTATAAAATTTTCCTGAGCTATGTTTGTAAAGCTGTAGCAGGATAGAACTACCATTATTGAATGAATTTGAAAAGTAACTACCAGGTGTTCTGAGCATACTCTGGCATAATAATAGTGCAATCTTTTAATTAAAATCATATGAATGGATGGGGTGGAATTATCAACTAGGAGTATCTATTATGTCTAACATTAGAACAGTGAACCTTGTAATAGAGGAATAATGTCTAAGTTTTTAGGTATTGATTTCAAATGATAAGTTTGATAACAAAAGTTTCTTTAGAAGAAGAGAACAGATTTTTCTCCCTCCTCTTAAAATTATAGTCCTGATGTATCTGTTGTAGAAACATATTTGACACTGAATTGCCTTATACTTCATATTCCTGTGGGTAATCACAGGAGACTGGAATCATTATGAGACATTCTAGGTTCTGGATTTAATAACATGTTCAGTTTTCATGTCAAATTTGAGGATGCTGACAAAATAATCCAAGACCTTTTCTATGAAAAGATTTGTTGAAATATTCTCATTTTCTGAGATTCAAGATAATTCAAACTCCTCTTCTGCTTTTGAATTACTTTAATCCAATCAACTTGCTTTTCTTTCCCAGGCTTTATCTATAGAATTTGACATCCTGCTTTATTTCCAAAATCTATGTTAGTAATCATCTACTTCAATAATTATCTTTATTTCATCATTTTCTCTCCAATTTTATTTTTAACTTTTTATATAGAACAAAAAATTTTAAAGTGTTAAAAATAAGCAATAGAATATGTACATTTGTTATTTGGTATACTTGACACTGTAAATTGACAAAAGCTAAGGTGCATATAGAAAATTATGACAACTTCATAAAAATAACAAATTTACATATTTTATTGATTATTTTGATGCTTAAAATTTTTTTAGATAAAATAAATTCAAATATTATAAATATTCCACATTCTATGGAGAGCATTTCCTTCTATCTCTAAACTTAATGATTGCCAAAACCTGTAGGTTGAAATACATTTTTGTATTTCAATAAATTTTCCTACTTGTTTCATGATTAGAATTGAATTTAATGCAGTATTTTTACTTTCACTGCTGATGCCTAGAAATAAGCAATCTAATATTGTGGTTAAATATATGGTACTAATTCTATTATAAATGTTAATGATATCAATGATATTAACTATATTAATAATAATGACATTTCTATGGTACTATCCGTGTTTCCAGGTATTTTTCTAAGTAAATTTTACAATTTTAAAAATTAACATAGTCCATAATCTGAAAGGATTTGTAAGAGATTTTTGATATCAAAATTTTTGGTAACAAAATGTGATCAATTGTGTAGATGTAAGGAAAGGCTGAATATTCTTAATTACTAAGCTTTTATAAAAATAACATAAAAGAAGTTTTAAAACAAGATATCATGTAAGGAGTTAATTCTACAGTTATTTGCTGAATAAATGAGCACCATGGGAAAGGGCACGTAGTTGAAAAAGATATGGTGACTTATATCTAAAAGCATGCACCCCAATGAGAACAGATTTGGTGAAGAAGCTTTCTCAGATAGATAGATGAATCACCATGTATTCCACATATAAGTTATAAAGGTGACTCATGAGATTATTACAATTATATTATTAAAAAGATATGTGTATGTATATTATTGTACATACAAGTACACAGGGTGTCCATAAAATTCATGTGCAATTTAAAATAGTTGACTATTTAAAATTGCACACAAACTTTTTAGATACCCTGTACATATACATTCATAATTCAACTTAATGCATTCAATGTATCTTCAAATAAAGTGTTTAATAACTGTACTAAAATGCCAAAAATGTCTTTTTAATGATTATAAAATATTTGAATTAAATAGATTTCTATTTCTTCTGAAACGTATCCATTTAATGTTGATTAGTAGGATGTAAGCACTTCAATTTGTACAAATAATCAACATATTGAATCCCATAAAGGCATAAATGTATTCATGATCTACGTCCAAATGACTTAAAAATAAATAAATAAATAAATGCTTAAAAAAAAGATTATAGGTATCCACACCATGCATAATAACATGAACCTAATATAACGTTTTGGATTTTGCTCATGTTATTAATTTACCAAGTGTGAGAATATTTTGGCATTGTCAGAGAAAAGAAATCAGAGATAGTTTTAACAAGTTAATTTTGGCCTTAAACAACCCTCTGGCGCCATCTTCTGACTGCATTGCTTTACTTTCTAATCAAACCACATGCAAATTACTACTGAATGAATAAAACATAAACTTTTCTTCCTTATTTTTCTGCTGATGGGGAGTTAGAGCTATCATTGCTGACAGCAGCTGATGCATTTGGATACACTGGAAAATTCATGCTGCACCCTTGCAATCCGATGGTGCTTTCTAATGATTAACGAAAACTCACTGTAATGTCTGCAGGAGTCCACCTCCAGAGGTGATCTTCATCTAAAATGTCTAATCAGGGACCACAGTGATTTTTGCTAGGATTAACTGGCTTTGTTTTGAGTCATTCTCTTAAAGTATTTAAATTATGCTGGACCATCACTGACAGTCTTCTGGGGTATTGACTTTGAATGTGGGCATCAAAAAGGCAGCTATGTAAATAGCACCATTTGGTGCCAAAACTTACCCCAATGTACTTTGGCATAGACTGTTCAATGTAGTCCTTTCTCAATTTACACATAAGGAAATTAAGTGGACAATTATTAGGCACCTTGCATTAAACGCTCACATCTTTCAGGTTTTTAATTTCAATGCCACTTTTTCAGCAAGTTCTTTCCTGAACATCTTGCTAAAAATCCTCTCAACACTTATTTTCTTTTACTGTTTACCAATTATAATGATAATATACCACATTTTACTTACATGAATTGTTTCTTGTCCATTTCCCTCCATGGAATATAAGCTCTGTGACACCAGGAGTTTTATCAGTTTTGTTTGTGACAGCCATCGTGGCACCAGAACAGTGGTGGTCACATAGTAGGTGCTCAATAAGCATTTGTTAACGAGAGAATGAGTAAATGAGTGAATATTTAGTGAGTAGTAAAGCTAGGATTTGAATCCAGGACTGTTTAAATGTTCTTTCTACTGCAACAAGCTATGACAATGTATTCTAGTGAGCACCAAATGTTTCCAAACTTAAGCAATGCAAGAGGACAAAGCAGGTGGTTTTTCTTTCAACGCTTCTGGAGTTCACCAGAGAAAAGAGGTGTCAAAAATACTATCTGTGCCCACTCATTTCTCCAGTAGTCACTGCACGTACAAGGTACACTGACTGGCCTCTGTGAACCAGGCTCAGTTTAGGAAATATTTCCTTCATCTGAGGCTTCAGCAAGCATCGTTAAGAGATGTCTAATCTTGTGAGATGCCGGAAATGAGATCCATAGCTTAACATTCCTCTGACAGAACATGGGAACAGGAAAGATCAGGGTGTACTGATTTAGAGGTCATGGGCCTTTTTTGTGCTCTTCACACATCTATTTACTGAATATATTGACCTCTGTTTTACTATTTTGTGATTTTGCTCATCTTTGTAACCCAAAGCACTCATTCACTTATTTGAGTTTGTTGTCTGGTTCTTAGATGTGACTCCACTATTTGAATTAATAGTAATATTAATGCTTAATAATGTAAGTCTTTCAATGTAAAGGCTTACATGGGGTATACTTTAAAAAAATTATTTAACTCTTCTTCCTTATTTCTTTTTTTCAGATGCTAGCAGGTGCTCTTGAGAAGAAACATGTCTAATGAACTACATGACAAAACAAACAAAAGAGATCAAAGTTTTCTATTTTTCAATAGAGTAACTAATTAGAAACAAAAGTATTCGAGAAAATAAACTGTGAAAACACAGAAGAGAGGTTGTACAATCTCCAGTAGTTATTATAAATAAACCCATAGCTTTATCCTAGTTGTTCTCCAGCAATAAATCTATTAAAATTATTTCTTTGTAATTAAAAATTACAATTAAAATAAATTAAATAATTAATTAAATAAAAATAATTAATTAAATTAAATAATTAAAATTATTTCTTTGTAAAGGGAAGGACATATCCCTTCGTTAGGAGGTAGATTCTATGTGAAGGAAGATTTCATTCTAATGTCAATTATAAGGGAACAAAGTCAACAAGAGAACTGATAGGAAATAGGCAACTAGAAGAAATGATTTAACCTCCACAATGGTTTGATGTTGTGGATATAGAATATGTGCACTTGTACTTGGATGGAGGTCTGGATCCAGGAAGGGAAGTCCAGAGAACAGGAAATCGTCATCTTATAGACCAGATCATCCATATTCTTGGGTAGACTTGGGAAAGTCATGTAACTGTGTATTATTTTCTTCATCTGTAGAATGAGATTAATAATGGTTTGTCTAGTTCTTAGTGAGGTTGATTTAATGTTTGTAAAGCAACTATAAAAATTACTAGCACACTGTAAGCACTACATAATCTTAATGATGTGTTTTAATACTTTTTTTTGTTTTTTTAGCCACGGCTGGGCTTGAAACCATTACCTCCCACATATGGGGCCAGTGCCCTACTTCTTTGAGCCACAGGTGCCACCCCAATGTGTATTAATATTAACATATTATGTAATAATATGTAGCAATATTACAACATAGTCATAATAGTAATTATTACTACTTAATACTTAATAAATATGAATAATAAATAATAAATACTTAATAATAATAACTACTTAATAATGGTGTATAGCTTTTATTAGAAATAGTAGTATTTATTTCAATTCATTTCCTTTTGCCTTACAATAAAGCTTTATTTTCCTAGATTTTATATTTACTACCTTTCGGTAAGGTATAAAGAATACAAGGCAAAGGGCTGCTGCTTTTGAAGCCCTTGTAAAAAGGTTCAATTTTCCCATCTAATTGTGTATTGGGATGATGGTAGAAATTCATGGCAGGCTCAAAGGAAAGGTGAATACCAGAGATAAATTGAATCCACAAAAGCTATCATTCTTCCACACCAGAAGATAATTTTTCAGAGTTGAAGTTATATTTTATTATAGGCAAATGTGATAAATACTCTTTGCAAATAGCAACATTATATTGTGCTAAGACCATGTGATATGAAGGCAAGTAGATTTGAATGCCATTTCCCCCAACTGCTTTCGGGCACATTAATTCAGCCCTCACAAATACACCTGATCCCCTCACAACTCTGACTTACTCTCTTCTCCCATATACACATCCATTTCCATCATTCAGTCCAGATCCCCTCATTTCTGTTCCTAATACAAGGCAGACAGTGCATACCTCAGGACCATCCTGTTCTTTCCTTTATCTGACATGTATCCATATCCAAGATCCCCCTGTATAACTTTCTAATCTCCTCCAAGACTTTATTTAGTAGAGTTTTCTCATTAATATCTCCTCTGCTGGCTCTACTTCAGATCTTGAAGATCTATGGGTTTGGATTTAAATGGTGGCTGCCTGAGTTGAAATCTGCCCATTGACCTTCCCCAACAAAACAACACAATCAGATAGAACCACAGATGTTCTAAACATTCAGAAACACTAGTAAGTAGAAAATGTAGTAACTTTCAAATAACCTGTAATCAGGAAAAATAAACATTATAAAGTATTTCTATTGCCTGCCCTAAAAGCCTGTGGATGTGGATAGGAAAAGAGAGGAGTCTTAAGAATTAAAAAAGAGTGGGAAAGTGGAGATGATTTACACTTGAGATGCATCTTTGAAGGGTCAGGAGAAAACTACTAAATGAAGAACACAAATGTTTTCACACAGTAAATGAGAAAATCTCATGAATGTTATGTCGAACAGGTGGATGAAAATATCTCAGACTGTACATGAAGCCCGCACATTGTACCCCATGATTGAACTAATGTACACAGCTATGATTCAATAAATAAATAAATAAATAAATACAACACAAACAAAACCATTACTAAAAGAAAAAATTCAATGCCAGATGCCAAAATGTAGTTCATAGCACTGGGTTTCGGAAAATGAGGGGCGAGTGAAGTAGCATCTGCAGGGGTCATTGATTGGGTGGAGAAGGAAGGGGTCAGATACACAAAGAGGGGGACATAGAATATGGATCAACAGCTCTGAAGGAAAAGAAACAAAGAAGCCAGAGAAACAATAGTAAAAAAATTACTCCAATCCCTTTACCCACCACACTCCCACCAAAATATCACTCATAAAAGAAATTGCATGAATCAGGACAAAACTAAAAAAGTGGGCACTCTCAATGTATGAAATGTATAGCAATAGAGAAGAACAGACAATCTCTACATAAAACTATTACAAAAAAATCAATATAAGTAGATCAACACATTTCAGCTGATGAAAATTCTTCCAAAAAACCAAAGAAATGAAGAGAACTATAACACAGTACACCAAAGTAAATTAAATATTATCAAATAAGCACCTGGAAATAGTTTTAAAATATTGCTAAATTAGAAAAGTAAGTACTGAGAACAAGAAAGGATAAAAATAGGAAGAAATGAAGTGAGAATTAGTCGAACCAAGGAAAGAAAACAGAAGAACAAGGATCAAATATCAGAAATGTGATGGCTCGCACCTGTAATCCTAGGACTCTGGGAGAAGAGGATTGCTTACACCCGGGAGTTTAAGACCAGCCTGAGTAAGAGTGAGACCCCCATCTCTACTAAAAATAGAAAAATTAGCTGGGTATAATAGCACATGCCAATAGTCCTAGCTACTTGGTAGGCTAAGGCAGGAGGATCACTTGAACCCAGGAGTTTGAGGTTGCTCTGAGCTAGGCTGTCATCATGGAACTCTAGCCTGGGAAACAGAGTAAAAATCTACCTCAAAAAAAAAATTGCACACACACACACACACAAACACACACACACCTATCAGAAATGAAGAATACATTACAAGAAGTTAAAAAAAAAAAGAATTGATTAAAATAAGAATTCTATAAAGGTCTTTGATGACAAAGAAAGCCAGAGGAGTGAAAATGGGATTTTAAAGAAAGGAAAATAATAATGTTAAAGAGGACATTATTCTCTTTAGAAACAGTCTTTCTATAGAAAACATCCTTTCTATAAGGAGCATATGGATATCTTCACTAAGGATATCAAAACCGGTAAAAGCAACTAATATTTACAACTACTGTATAATCCCATTTATTTATTGGGATTGCAATTGCCAGTTGGGTCTTCTTCATAAAATCTTTTCCTAGGCTGGTTTTGTCAAGCATTTTCCTCACACTCTCTTCAGGAATTTTTAGCTAAAAGCTTCTGCACAGCTATTGGGTACCACAACTAAAGCAACTGGCCTTCAGAATGGGAAGAGATTTTTGTGTGTTACAAATCTGACAAAGGGCTGATAACTAGAATCTACAGACAACTCAAATTAATCAACAAGAATAGGACAAACAACTTCACTTAGAAGTCAACAAGAGACTTGAACAGAAATTTTCTGAACATGACAAGTGGCCAAAAAACACATGAAAAAACACTCATTGTCCCTAATCATCAGAGAAATACTAACCAAAATCACTCTGAAATAGCACCTAACTCCAGTGAGCTTAGACCACATCATAAAATCCCAAATCTGTAGATGCTGGCGTGGACGTGGAGAGAAGGGAACACTTTTATACTGCTGGTGGGACTACAAACTAATACAACCTTTATGAAAGGAAGCATGGAGAATTCTTACAGAACTAAAAGTTGACCTTCCATTTGATTCTATAGTCCCATTACTTGGTATCTACCCAGAAGAATAAACATCATTTTACCACAAGGACATCTGCACCAGAAGTTCATTTCAGCTCAGTTTACAATTGGTAAATCATGGAAGCAAATGCCCATCAACTCATGAATAGATTAAGAAACTGGTATATGTACACCATGAAGTACTATTCAGTCATAAAAAGATGGAGACTTTATATCTTTTATGTTTACCTGAATGGAGTTGCAACACATTCCTCTTAGTAAAGTATCTCGAGAATGGAAAAAAAAAATCCAATGTACTCAATATTACTATGAAACTATTATATAAATAACTGCCTGCCCATGTGAAAGATAAAACACAAAAAGAGTCTAGCAAGGGGAAGGAGAGAAAAGGCAGAAGGGAGGGGGAGGAGAGGGCAAGTGGCAGGATCTCACCTAATGTATACAAGGTGAAGGAGTTCAGCATGACTCATGGGTGAAGGGCTCAGCTACACTGTGAACTTTACATTAGAATTGAAAACAAGGTAACCCAAACATTTGAACTCTCGTATTAAGTTTAAATAATAATAATAAAAAAAACTACTGTATAATCCAAGAAAACTTTACAGAAAACAAGACATGTGTCAGCATCTTGAAAGGGTCAAATGGGTACTCAGAAAAATTGAACTTGTATGAGCAACTCTAAGACATATCCCCCAAACTATTAGACTTTAAAGAAAAATAAAGCTTCTTCTGGGCAAAGAGGTGGCAAAGCACAAAGGCGTGGACAGTAGGCAGGCAATCGAACTTATTAAAAATAAAATACAAGGTAAAGCAACATGAAGGAGCATACAAGAAACTTAAAAGAAAGAAATCTGGATACCAGCTAAGTCCTCAAAGTGTCAAAGCAATAGAAAAACAGTTTTGAATGTGCCCTTTTGAATCTACTGGAGGATGAACTTCATCCAACCAAATCTGGCAAAAAGATTGAGGGGATTTCATATTTTTATTAGTAGTCTTAATCTGGGGTAGAAGAATCTTATGTAAGCATAATACATTCTGGTGAAAATAAAACTTAAAAAGAAAACATGGAAGAGGGGAAAATAGAATTAGTTTATTGGCTATTGTATGTTTTGAGTAGAAGACAAAAGCTACCAATTAAGACTGACAGAAGTGATTGTAAGAGTTTAAAAGCAGAGAAAACATAAGAAAGCAGGGATTGCAATCTTGATGCTGGATAAAATAGAATTTAAGCCATAAACCTTAATGAGCAAAGGATGACATCTTATCATGGAACTAAACTCCTGCTATCACTCCAGCCATCAGCTCTTCCTTACCCTGCTCTACTTTTTCTTTTTTCTAAAAAAATATATCAAATTCTAAAACATAATTTTGATGACTCTCTTATTATGTCTATAAATTATTACTAGATAATTTAAATAATCAATTTATTATTTCTAATAAGTTCAGTATTAGGTCAGTCAATGACAACAAGCCTTTTTAGCTGTTAAATTAGTGCATACCAAATTTCACATAAATCCTAGGTCAGAGTAAATGGTTAATAAATCTTTGTTAAATAATGAATAATGAATTTAATATGTTTTCTGACTTGTGAAAAAGAAATAATAATGTCCTCATAGGCTTCATGCAAGCACAGGAGAAAATGCAGGAAAATTTTCTAGCTAAGTGTCACCTGACCCTCCAATGCATTTACCATTATTGCTACTAACTAGTAACAGCAATAGTTAGAAATCTAACTCCTGATATCCTTAAACACCTAAGAAAATTGGTTTGAAAGAGCAAAAGTATCCAAGAAAAAAAACAAAAATTGAATTTATGGAGTTTTATTCAATTGTTTTTGTTTAGATTGAAAAGTCTGCCAACATCAAATGAAATATTTTCTCTACATGCTAGAATCATTGACTTCAAGGTAGGGGAGGGGTGGGGGGAGGATGGGTAGAGGGAGGGCAATTAGTGGGAACACACCTACGGTGCATCTTAGCAGGTTACTGGCGAAACTTATTAAAGGTAGAGTATTAATGTCTTTATATAGTGATCAAGGAAATGCCATGAAGGATATCTGTAACAGTA